>BTHU01000019.1:40756228-40956228 GCA_036184795.1 Tokudaia tokunoshimensis
TTTGCAATGTTATCGCTGCACTGCCCAACCCTCTGAACCTGTCAAATAACTCTGCTCACAATGCATATTAATCTGGGATGTGTGGTTGGAAGAAAGAGCTGATAAATCCATCTTTAAGATATAATAAGTACAGAGTATTTCTAATGGATGACTATTGTGTTAAACATCTGCAGAATCACCAGGACTGGGGATCTTTAATTAAAATATACACACATACTCACACAAAAGATAATAAGGAGAAAGGGGAGATCCTTCTTGTATGTGGTTTCTAGCCCCTGCAAATAAGCTATCTTTTGCTGCATTTCTGCTAATTAAATATTGCATCTAAGTCTCTCCCCGATCTTGAAAGGAAAGGTGCCATTAACACCTTCTTTAATTTATATATGATTTCTTTGTGTGTTGTAGTAATTTTGAATAATTTAGCATAAATCACTCAGAAATACAACATTGAAGCTAGCCAAATTTCTTATGAGGTGATTTTGTTTTGTCATTCTGGGGAGAAAAAAAATGTATTTTCTTATAAAAGGAAAGAACATGGGCAGTAAACAGATTTCTAAAAACTATGCTCTGAAGCTAAATTGATAAGTTAAATAATCATTGCTGAACAAAGGAAGACATTCTCAAAGGGTATTTCTGCCCAGGAGAATTTGGTTGAAAGTGGAAAGTTTCTCACCCCATACAAGCCTGTGATCTATACCCTAAGGGCCCTGTAGCTTCTCATCATGGGTTCCCTAGTTCCAGTTGTTTAAGAAGCACAGGGTTTCACACACCAAAACAGAAGAGATGCACCTTGGAAATTTTAGTATCCTTGGGGTCCACAGAGACCACGGAACTTCCATCTGCTCCCTATTAGTTCAAAGTAAAAACCTCTTTTTGCTCTTTTCAAAGGTCAGGGTCAGTAGATATTTTTGTAAGAGGCATATTGGAAATGAAGAGACAAGCCTGTGCACTGACAGAAGTTTCTGAGAATAAGCTGATGAGGAAAAAAAGGCAAAGGTCACACTTAGAATCCTTCTTGAGGCAAAAAAGACAAGAAGCCCAGACTGGGCAAGGACTGATGAAGTGGTAAGGGACCCTTCATTTATTGGAATTTTCTGTTATTGCCAAGGGAGAAAGGAAATAATGTAAAGAAGGGTCCCAGGGCAAGTGACCCCTCTCCTTCCCTATCCACAGGACATCTTTGTTCCTAGGGGATCTGTATTCGTATTCCCTGTTCAAAGATGGTATTAAGTGTGTGTGGTACAGGATAAAACAGTGACGATACACAGTTCCTTCCAAAAAGTGTGGATGCATTGAAAAGCAAACCATCCTGATGCAGTCTGTAGTATTAACCTCTAAAGATGCCCTCTCAGTGGAACACCATATACTCATCACTTTTATTTCCTTCCCACCTTCCTCACATAATTTAAGATACAGCGAGTGTTGTTGGCTCAAATTGTCTCTATTCCCCATGTCAAAGTAGACATAGATATTTCCAAAAGAGGGAATCACCCAATAGCACTACCCAGCTAAGTAGCCTTGTTGCTGTCAACAACCAAGAATTCTCTAGTTAGATTTGAGACCTACTCACCAAGAGGGGAATCATGCTTGGAAGTGGAAACCTAGTCTAATACCTAAGGCTAGTGAAGTCATGGAACTTGGAAGAGAGCCTACACCCACCATTTTACTAAACCAGCACAATCCTGAACTACATTTGAAATATTTGTCCTTATACCCACAGATAAGTTGGTTTTTGTTTATTTGTTTGGATTTTGAAACAGATGATAGACCATTGCAGAAAACCACAATTAATCAAAACCCAAAGTTGTGGCAACTAGTCCTAATGGATGCATCTACAATACAACCCATCTGTCAAACCTTAGACTCAGGAACACTGTTGAAGAAAGAGGCAGCAAGATTGTGAAAGCCAGAGGATTGGGGAGTTTGCTGTTAGATTGTTTCTCCTAGTGATATCCTAGCAAACTACACTTACAAAACTCACTGACAACATTGCCTAAAATGTGAGCTGAACAAAGACCACAGCAATAGATATGCCAAAGGAAATCCCCAAGGCCTCACTCGACCCTACACAGAAACCCACAGGTAACTAAGCAATGCTGAGGGGAGTCATCCCTAGAAGAGCACAGCAATTGGCTATCCAGTACCAGATGGTCATCCCTAAAACATGCATATAGATAACATTATACAGAAGGAGCAGGTTGTATTTAGGTATTTAGGAATATATATGCATATACATATATACATGAAGTAACAATTAATGAAAAGATGCCATAGGTTTGAAAGAAAGCAAAAGGATTATAGAAGGGCTTGGAAGACAAAGAAGGAAGAGGGAAATGATGTAATTGTGTTATAATCTCAAAAATAAAAACTCCAAAATTAAAAAGTAGTCATAGTCATATTTGATCTAAATGTAAGGTGTTTTGAGAAAGGTATAGAGTCATGTATGGTCCAGCCTTACCACATTTGGGGGCAGTAAAGAGATGGGTGGTTTTTAAGGTTTGTGGCTGGAGAGTAGAAGATGAAGAATATAGAGCAGGAAAAATGTATTTTCTCTGAAGTTCGCTTTTCTTATAGACTTATTTTATTTAATGTGAACCCTAATAAGACAGGCCTGGAAGAACCTGACATAACTCATAAGTTTCATGAGTAGAAAAGAAAACACTGACTTCATAGTCTTGTTTCTCCATTGAAGCTATACAGTTAAAGAAAATTCCTGGAAACTATGATTTTCAAAAGAAAATTACAGTATTTGATTTACATGGCCTTTTTCCCCCAAATAACTTTAAAACTTCTATTTTCTCTAAAGTTGCTCTATGTAATTTATCTTTATATTAAAAGTTTTGTATACCTCTGAGAGTTTATAACCTGGAAACATTTTTTAAAATCTACAATGGAGTTTCTTTTTATAAGTATATTTATTCTAGATCCCTTAAAATTAAGATGCTATGCTCTGCATTGCCTATACTATACTATCTTATCAATAAAAAAAAAGAAAGATGTGGCAATTTCTTCAGAAAGTATATAGATGACAAATAGAATTTAACTAATTAAAATGATAAATAAAAATATGGATATCCTAAGAATTATGTCTGTTACTAAGGAAATTTTGATGAAGGGAGGCTATTGACAGATGCTGACCCAGTACAGGTTTGCATGAATGTGATAGTTTAGGAACCAGCAGCCCTTTCTGTAGGAAAGAACAGTTCATATTTGAGCTCTATAGATGTCTCTTTACACGGATGTTTTCTTCACATAGAACAGATGCTTGTACACCTCTGCTTCCGTCTCACATTTGTACTGGTTTCATTTTCAGGTATGTAAATACCTCATGGCAAACTCTTCTCTCATCAACCTCCTTCCTTTTATTGATGTTTTCTTTAATGGGATTTTGTCCTTATAAATTACCTTCTCTTCTTCAGTAACAAAATGGTAGCAACTCTGTGTAAAAAGGGAAGTCACACACAAATCAGCAACCCCTGGGAAAATACAGAGCAAACTCCTTAAATACTTTAATTTCTACTTCTGTAACATTCAATCTTTATTTGCAACATTGCAACTGTGATAGCAATGAAAATTAGCCTTTTGGAAGATTTTCTGGGTTTAGTCATCATAATTCAATCCTTAGGTACAATTTCTTTTGTATACATCATCACAAGAAATTTGTTAATCAGACATTTATACACTAGTAAGCATTGGTAACCATCTGGCTGAAACACAGAAAGTGGGAATTTATAATTTCTTGGTTTGCATTTTAAGTGTTTTCTGTAGACATTTATTTATATTTGCTATAAATCTTTCCTTATTAACTACATAATGTTAGCTAGCCAGGGGTAATCAATTACTACCATGTTAAATCCTAGGTCTACATCCTTGTATCACCACTTTACTCCTTCAGTCCTGATGAGACCCACTTATTGTTCACATCATTTAAACAATAAGATGATGAAGTTTATTTACGAGCATGGAATCTAAGAATGATTGAGTCTATGTAAATGCAGATCATTATTTTATCCTAAACTAAGGAGTGTCCCAAATCAATAAATACTATGATACATTGCTGAATTTATTGTTCTAGTCCTAATGGCACACACATTATATTGTCAATTTCAAGTCACTGGGCAACTTGTTCCAAAATACTTCCATTCATCATATTGATGGCGATGTTAATCAAATTGACTATGCTTAACAAACAGGACTGCCTCATTTGCGTTATATTGCTTTTCTGCCTATGGGGACCATTTACACAATTAACGAAAGTAGATCCAATACTAATAAAGGAAACAAATGAAGATTTATTCATAAACCTCAAAAGAATTGTAATAATTTAATTAAGGTATACGATACTCTTGGAACAAAATTGATAAGATGAAGGGGAAAAGAGTCTTTGTGAGAAATGAGGAGAGTGGTAAAGTAGCTGTTAGTGAATTCTGTGGCGTTTGTAATTTCCATTGATTTAATCTCAAAGAACAATAGTCAGGAATCCATTGAAGATAGAAGTTAGCACTTGGGGGAGTAGGAGCAACAAAAAGGATAGATCAATCAAAATGCGCAGCTTGTCAAATATTTGAAAGATATAAGACAGCCAGAAGAGAGAACAACAGTGTGAGGGGATAAAAGAAATACTTAATGAGATGAATCCAAGGAGAAAAGGAAAATTCAAAGTGATGATCAAGTAATGTTTCCTGGCGGTCTCAGATTACTCATTCCTAAGCGATGCTAGACACCCCACTGAGATGTTTTGCTTTAAAGTTTTATTCTCAGCCATTACAGAGGAAACAAAACTTCCTAAACTGTGATGTACAAATGCTTGTGAAGATTGTGAGCTCAGCTAAAAACGTAGCAAAGTCGTTGTGGGACATGAATACAATGGTGTTATATAACAGTCATGTTTCCTTGGAAACATTGAGTTGTGTCAGCTAGTCAATAAGACTACATGTCTATTGTAGTCAATAAGACTACAATAAGATTACATGACACTACATGTCATTCAGAATGGTTTAGGGAGGCCATTCCTTAAACTCAACAAAGGATGAACTGACTAGGTCCTTCTAATTCCAGTAGTTGAGAAGGAAATTCCACCCATTGCCATACTGTGGGTGGAGAGGCAATTATATGCCATGTTCATGTACATTCGATTTGGAAACATACAGTTGCTATGAACCCTTTGAAAGGCTCACTCAGCTTTGAAGCACCCAGTGCTGACTATTTGTACAGGTCAATGAAGGATGCTCTTTAGGAAATCTTTACAGAGTTGGACTAATACAAGTAATAAGATTGCACTTGTGAAAAAGGAATAACATCTAAGCAAAGTATGTCGGTGGGAGGTCATTATGGAAGCAGAGCTCATTCTGGAACACCATGGTAATATGGAATTTATGAATTCGGTATGTTTAGCTCTCTAAAGAATTCTAATTGCTTAAGAGAAAAGACTTTGACACAAGAGAAATATAACCTATTACATTTTTCTTAGAAATAAAACAAACTTTAGAAAGCTATAGAATTCAGGAAGATGACTATCTGAAGGGAACATTCCATGCAATAGAGTAAGATCTAAACTGCAGTATCTTAGGAACAGATGTTAAACACTGCTTTCCCATCACTCAGCCTCGAACTGGTGCTAAGAAAGTTCATTTCTTTGAACCGAGGTTTAACCATTAATACCAAAGGAATAGACTGAATAGAACGTGTCAGTATTTAAGTAAATAACATGGCACAGTTATCTCAATATCACTTTCTTTTTATGTGCTTCCAAAATTCCCTTTGAGTTGAGGGAGAGGAAAATGTACATTATACATGAACTAGTGACTTTGAGTGTAAGAAAGTTCACTGGAGGTGTTGATGTTGATGTGGGACTATGTGGCTAATCCCAGTTTCAACTAAATAGTATGAGGGAATCCATTCTCAAAACTGATAGCCTTCTTTTGTTACTGTATCTTGACTTTGATAGTTGTCTTAGTTAGGGTTTCATTGCTAGGATGAGACACCATGATCACAGCAACTCTTACAAAGAGCAACATTTAATTGGGTCTCGCTTACATATTCAGAGGTTCAGTCCATTATCATTATGGTGGGAAGCATGGCAGCATCCATGCAGGCATGGCACTGGGGAGACTGAGAGTTCTACTTCTTGATCCAAAAGCACTAGGGGAAGACTGACTTCTAGGAAGCTAGAAGGATGATCTCATGGTCTCAAAGATCACCTTCACAGTGATATACTCCCTCTAACAAGGCCATACCTACTCCAAAAAAGCTATACCTCCTAATCATGGCACTCCCTGGGCCAAGCATGTTCAAACTACCACAATAGTCTTCCTTTCAGTGATATGGTGGTTTGTGCTCAGTCACATTCTATGGACAATAATCAAACTACCAGGAGATAGATATGGCAATACTAACCTACACTATCTCTGATGGAGATTAGATGTCAGGTTTGGGAAGAGAGTGTCCAGTAATATTGGTGTACTACCTGGGCTAAACAGTTTCTCTTTCTGTTTATAATTCATGTTTTAGTGTAAAATAATCTCAAGTTTTATAATAATTGTAATTTTTTTTATCACATACACCCAGAAAGAGGAATGCCTTAAGGATATTTTAATGTAAAAAGTTCTGTTTAATAGGAGAAACCTGAAAATAGATAGAAGGGGGTGTATTATGCCAGGCACAGAATGCCCCTTACCTTTCCACATACCTACTTTCTACAGTGCTTGTTATTTAGCTAAATTTCATCTAGAATAAAAAGTAAAATAAAAATATATACTTACGTTTGTGACATTGTACTGTTTTTGTTGAAGTAAGAAGGACAATCATGTCTGTAGAGACTTGTGTGTGTTTTATTGGGAAACAAGATAGGGTCGACTGATTTAACTTATATTTGAGTAATTTATTGCTTTGATTTGGCAATACAAATTAACTGTTAGAAAGGACAGGATTTATCACAAATCCATGCGAGAAGAAGCTAAAGATAAAAGTCCTAAGAAGACATGTCTGCTTTGTTTTATATAATGCTTCTAAATATCAAAATTCATTACTCTTGTTTATGACATACAGATTAATGCTTAAATAGACAGATGTAACTTTTAAAGCTTATTTATAAACTAAAGTGAAGTCTGATCAGATTCCATGTCAAAACTAGACACTAGGAACTAAAATTGAATTGCTGGTCAAACACCTTTGAGACTAAGTATCTCACAAGATGGCAGGTTCTGTCTAGAAATGCCATTCCAAGTGTTTCAGTAGTTAAGAAGAGACTTCATGGCGAATAGTAGAAGACTCAGTAACTGGATCCTAAGTTCATTTTCCCAAGTATTATAACTGAATCATCCTTGATTGCTCTAAGCGACACAAGTGACCAGTGTTGCTTTGTACATTTGAAAGATGAGAAAACTGAGACTGAGAACGGTCGAGGTTCATCTCGATTTACATACAGAAAACTTCACTTCATGTCACTGTTTCCTAACTCTAAAGCCTCCATAACTTCCACTAAGACAGAGGACTCATGGAAAACAGTATAAAGCGAAAGATGTAGCTCTAATTATAAAGTATTTCTGTAGGCTTTGGTTTTGCCTTCAAAGCTAGAAAAAAAAGCTAAAGTTTACACATTCCTCAAGACTAATTTCAAATGCCACTTTGTGTACAAAGCCATGTAAACTCCTTTTCAGAACTAGTTGATTCTCACCTGTGTCAATATGACTTTAAGCAATTTTAATATAGTCTTTGTACTTTCCTATGCCTAGATTTTCCTTTAGGCCAGAGTTGGTCAATAATATAATCATTGGCACCACTTGGATATATAAATGAAATGAAATTGAAAATGTAGCTCCTTAGAGGCATTGCTAATCAGAGATCTAGGGTACACTGAGCACATGTTTTTGGCAGCTGTATTTACAACATAGACAAGGACACCTTCAGCTTCGCAGAAAGTCTGCTGACTCAGGCTGTAGGTCAGCCAATGAAAAACGGTTTAGGCATAGTCCTCTCTATTTTTATAGATTAAGATTTATTGAAATATAGTCATACTCGTTTGCCTCAGGTCTTCTTTGGACCCTTTTGTAGTATAACTAAAAAATTAACAGTTATGACATACACTAAGTGACCCACTAAGTTTAGAAGATAAACAACCTGGAATTTTCAGAAAGGAATTATATATTTCTAGTCTAGATTACAAAATGGAAGGTGATTAAATCTGCGAGTAAGGCTCTTTGTTTTTGGTTTTGCATTAGGTTGGCCAGTGGTAAACAGTATTCCTAGGGAGGGGTAAATACAAGTTGGTAAATGTACAAATTTGTTCAACCATAGCATTCATGACAGTAAGTGTAAGTAAGTCAAACCAACTTGCTGAGTATCTCAAATCTATGCAATAAACAAGAGGGCAGGCCACAGGTGGCTCAGGAGTAAAAGACAGTGTTTGCCTGGTATATGATACCCTGAGATTAGACAACAGTTTTGAAAGAAAAAGGATGAATAAATGAATTAAAAGAAGATAATGGACAGAGATATAGAAAGGCAGAAAGAAAAGAGGAAAGAAAAATACAAATAAAAAAAGGTGGATGGAAAATAAGGACAAAAAGAAAGAACAGAATATTCTACAGTTCAGATGCTACCAGTTTTCAACACAGCTCCATCAGAGAGAAAAATGAGGGGCTGACTTTACACCATCATGCTGCCTCTTGATCCTCTGGGTCCTTAGTATGGAAGTCAGAAACTACAAGGGATCATGAGCCAGGGACCATTCTCCATGCCTGTTCGTTAGTCTTTTGTCTTCAAATATGGTTTCAAACTATGCATCCTTCATTTAAAAGCCATCTTAATGGACAACATTTCCATTTCTTTCTCCTACACTGCTGTGCAACTTGCTTTATCTCCCCCAGCTACCGTGCTGGCTCCCCTCTCCATTCTGTGCCCCCATTTTTTCTCCTGAACTTGCTTGGGTGTCATGTATCCAGCACTATGTGGTTGCTGTGCTCCCCATCTGGCACAAATGCTGTATGCGGTTCTTCAGCGTGTACACATTCTCATGTATAAGTGGCTTCAGCCTTCTGGTTGTGTATAGTTTTGTTCTGTCCATACGCAAAGTGGATCTCTGCTTAATTTCCTCAAGGCCATGTTTGCTTTTTCTCTTGTTTGAGGAAGACACTCATATTTCCACTCTCACTTTACTGCACTGGGTCTTTCTTAACATTTATATGATGTCATAAAATAATAAATTCACTTTACTGACTTCATGTACCATCTACATTAAAAAAAGAGTCCTAGGAGTACAAGGTATTTTTGTTGGTGATTTTTGTGAGAATTCTCGAGAAGTTTGCAACTATAATCTCTAGAACATTTCTCTAAATATTCATGTGAACAACTATCATATTTTAAGGCATCAGGGGTGATGTAACAGGTTAAACCTACAGTACCGGGGGAAGCACCTGTGCTTATGACTTTCCATGAATTCACCCTCTCCCTTGAATAATGAAGGAATTATTTTTGAAATCTAGGTATATGATTACCATATACATATATTTAAGTAGCTCAGGGAATGAGTGTCAAGGCTGAAGATGTAGAATAATAAAATTTTTGTCTGTGAATACACACACACATGGACACACACACACACACACACACACACAAACACACACGAAGAGCAAACCAAGAAAAACAGTTTGTTTATCAGAAATGAAATGGTTTATTGCTTTAGCTAAATGCTAATAAAATGAATGTTTAGTTAAATGGTGGTAAATGTGCTTTGAGCAAGATGACTCATCTACTATGGTCACTGAGAAGTTCTCTTCGTGTGGATGCTCTGCTACTATGGAGAGACAAAAAAAAAAATTCAATAGCTATTCTTGCTCCTTCTTATAAGATTTTCTGTCTATTCTTTTCTTTCTTTTTTTTTTCACCAGAGAAACAGAAGTTGTCCATAAATCAAGTAGAAAGGTTGTAAGAAGGAGAGTAAAGGATTCTCTTATCCTGGCTTCTCCTTTCAATTTTGTTCTCTAAATGTATTGAAAGTTCAGTTCTATTCCTTTCGAGCATTTTTCTCAACTGAAGGGAAAAATATCCCACTGTTATTTCAAAGAGTTGATTAATTGTCTGTAATCAGGTTTATTATTGAGGAGTATTTTATTTTATTTTATTTTTATTTTTTTTAATTTACATTCAAAATCATTTCCCCTTTCCCATTTCCGCCCTCCCCGAAAGTCCCATAAGCCCCCTTCCCTCCCTCTTTTCCCCATTCAACCCCCTCTTGCTTCTCTGTCCTGGTGTTCCCCTACATCCACTCTTTCCAGGACCAGGGGTCTCTCCTTCCATCTTCTTAGAAATCTATTGATATGCGAATTGTGTCTAGGGTATTCCTAGATTCTGGGTTAGTATCCTCTTATCAGTGACTGCATACCATGTGTGTTCTTTTGTGATTGGGTTACCTCACTAAGGATGATATTTTCAAGTTCTGACCATTTGCCTAGGAATTTCGTGAATTCATTGTTTTTAATTGCAGAGTAGTATTCCATCGTGTAGATATACCACATCTTCTGAATCCATTCCTCCGTTGAGGGACATCTGGGTTCTTTCCAGCTTCTGGCTATTATAAATAAGGCTGCTATGAACATAGTGGAGCATGTGTCCTTATTGCATGCAGGTAAAGTCTCTGGGTATATGCCCAGGAGTGGTATAGCCGGATCCTCCAGGAGTGTCATGCCCAGTTTTCTGAAGAACCGCCAGACTGCTTTCCAGAGTGGTTGTACCAACTTGCAATCCCACCAGCAGTGGAGGAGTGTTCCTCTTTCTCCACATCCTCGACAACAACTGCTGTCTCCTGTGTTTTTGATCTTAGCCATCCTGACTGGTGTGAGATGGAATCTCAGGGTTGTTTTGATTTGCATTTCCCTAATGACTAAGGATGATGAACATCTCTTTAGGTGCTTCTCAGCCATTAGATATTTTTCAGGTGTGAACTCTTTGTTTAGCTCTGTACCCCATTTTTTAATAGGGTTACTTGCCTCTCTGGAGTTTAACTTCTTGAGTTCTTTGTATATATTGGATATTAGCCCTCTGTCGGATGTAAGGTTGGTAAAGATCATTTCCCAGTTTGTTGGTTGCCACTTTGTCTTTTTGACAGTGTCTTTTGCCTTGCAAAATTTTGTAATTTAATGAGGTCCCATTTGTCTATTCTTGATCTTAGAGCATAAGCTATTGGAGTTCTGTTCAGGAAATTCTCCCCTGTGCCCATATGTTCAAGGTTCTTCCCTAGTTTCCCTTCTATTAGTTTCAGTGTGTCTGGTTTTATGTGGAGATCCTTGATCCACTTGGAATTGAGCTTAGTGCAAGGAGATAAGAATGGGTCAATTTGCATTCTTCTGCATGTTGACCTCCAGATGAGCCAGCACCATTTGTTGAAATGGTTCCACTGGATGGTTTTAGCTCCTTTGTCAAAGATCAAGTGACCATAGGAGTGTGGATTCATTTCTGGGTCTTCAATTCTGTTCCATTGATCTACTTGCCTGTCACTGTACCAATACCATGCGGTTTTTAACACTATTGCTCTGTAGTACAGCTTGAAGTCCGGGATACTGATTCCCCCAGAGGTTCTTTTACTCTTGAGAATAGTTTTAGCTATTCTGGGTTTTCTGTTATTCCATATGAATTTTTGAATTGCTCTTTCTAACTCTATGAAGAATTGAGTTGGGATTTTGATGGGGATTGCATTGAATCTGTATATTACTTTTGGTAAGATGCTCATTTTTACTATATTAATCCTGCCAATCCATGAGCATGGCAGATTTTTCCATCTTCTGAGGTCTTCTTCAATTTCTCTCTTCAGAGACTTGAAGTTCTTGTCATACAGATCTTTCACTTGTTTGGTTAGAGTCACGCCAAGATACTTTATATGGTTTGTGGCTATCGTGAAGGGTATCATTTCTCTTACTTCTTTCTCAGCCTGCTTATCCTTTGAGTATAGGAAGGCTACTGACTTGCTTGAGTTGATTTTATATCCGGCCACTTTGCTGAAGTCGTTTATCAGCTGTAGTTCTCTGGTGGAGTTCTTTGGGTCGCTTAAGTATACTATCATATCGTCTGCAAATAGTGATAGTTTGACTTCTTCCTTTCCAATTTGTATCCCTTTGACCTCTTTTTGTTGTCTAATTGTTCTAGCTAGAACTTCAAGTACTATATTGAAAAGATATGGAGAGAGAGGGCAGCCTTGTCTAGTCCCTGATTTTAGTGGGATTGCTTCAAGTTTCTCTCCATTTAGATTGATGCTGGCTACCGGTTTGCTGTAAAATGCTTTTACTATGTTTAGATATGGGCCTCAACTTCCTGATCTTTCCAAGACCTTTAGCATGAAAGGATGCTGAATTTTGTCAAATGCTTTCTCAGCATCTAATGAGATGACCATGTGGTTTTTTTCTTTGAGATTGTTTATATAGTGGATTACATTGATGGATTTCCTTATATTGAACCATCCCTGCATCCCTGGGATGAAGCCTACTTGATCTTGGTGGATGATCGTTTTGATGTGTTCTTGGATTCGGTTGGCAAGAATTTTATTGAGTATTTTTGCATCGATATTCATAAGAGAGATTGGCCTGAGATTCTCTTTCTTTGTCAGATCTTTGTGTGCTTTTGGTATTAGTGTAATTGTGGCTTCATAGAACGAGTTGGGTAGTGTTCCTTCTGTTTCTATTTTGTGGAACAGTATGAAGAGTATTGGTGTTAGGTCTTCTTTGAAGGTCTGATAGAATTCTGTCTAAAACCATCTGGACCTGTGCTTTTTTTGGTTGGAAGACTTCCAATGGCAATTTCTATTTCTTCAGGGGTTATAGGACGGTTTAGATGGTCTATTTGATCCTGATTTAATTTTGGTATTTGGTATCTGTCAAGGAAATTGTCCATTTCCTCAAGATTTTCTAGTTGTGTTGAATACAGGTTTTTGTAGTAGAATCTGATGATTTTTTCAATTTCCTCAGTTTCTGTTGTTATCTCTCCCTTTTCGTTTCTGATTTTATTAATTTGGATACTATCTCTTTGCCCTCTGGTTAGTCTGGCTAAGGGCCTATCTATCTTGTTGATTTTCTCAAAGAACCAACTCCTCGTTTTGTTGATTCTTTGTATGGTTTTATTTGTTTCTACTTGATTGATTTCAGCCCTGAGTTTGATGATTTCCTGCCTTCTATTCCTCTTTGGTGTATTTGCTTCTTTTTGTTCCAGGGCTTTCAGGTGTGCCATTAAGCTGTTAGTGTATGCTGTCTCCCGTTTCTTTTTGGCGGCACTCAGGGCTATGAATTTTCCTCTTAGCACTGCTTTCATTGTGTCCCATAAATTAGGGTATGTTGTGCCTTCATTTTCATTAACTTTCAAAAAGTCTTTGATTTCTTTCTTTATTTCCACCTTGACCAAGTTATCATTGAATAGAGCATTGTTCAGCCTCCATGTGTACGTGGGTTTTCTTTTCTTTTTGTTGCCATTGAAGACCACCCTTATTCCATAGTGATCTGATAGGAGGCATGGGATTAGTTCTATCTTCTTATATCTGTTGAGGTCTGATTTGTGACCAATTATATGGTCAATTTTAGAGAAGGTACCATGAGGTGCTAAGAAGGTGTATTCTTTAGCTCTAGGATGAAATGTTCTATATATATCTGTTAGTTCCAGTTGGTCCAAGGCTTCAATTAGATTCACTGTGTCCCTGTTTAGTTTCTGCTTTCCTGAACGATCCATTTCAGAGAGCGGGGTGTTGAAGTCACCCACTATTATTGTGTGTGGTGCGATATGTGCTTTGAGTTTTAGTAAAGTTTCTTTTACGAATGAGGGTGCCCTTGCATTTGGAGCATAGATATTCAGAATTGAGAGTTCTTGATGGTGGATTTTTCCCTTGATCAGTATGTAGTGTCCTTCTGTGTCTTTTTTGATGACTTTAGGTTGAAAATCAATTTTATCTGATATTAGGATGGCTACTCCACCTCGTTTCTTGGGGCCATTTGCTTTTAAAATTGTTTTCCAGCCTTTTACTCTGAGGTAGTGTTTGTCATTGACACTGAGGTGCGTTTCCTGCATGCAGCAAAATGCTGGGTCCTGTTTACGTATCCAGTCTGCTAGTCTATGTCTTTTAATTGGGGAATTGAGACCATTGATATTAAGAGAGATTAAGGCATAGTGATTATTGCCATCTGCCATTCTTGACGCTATCTTTATGTTTGAGTGGTTATCTACTTTTGGGTTTGATTCAAGAAGGTTATTATCTCATTTTTTCCAGCGTGTTGTTTCTCTCCCTGTATTGGAGGTTTCCACCTATTATCCATTGCAGGGCTGGATTTGTGGAAAGATATTGTGACAATTTGGTTTTATCATGGAATATCTTGGTCTCTCCATCTATGGTGATTGAGAGTTTTGCTGGGTATAGTAGTCTAGGCTGGCATTTGTGCTGTCTTAGTGTCTGCATGAGATCTGCCCAGGATCTTCTGGCTTTCATAGTCTCTGGTGAGAAGTCTGATGTGATTTGGATAGGTCTTCCTTTGTATGTTACTTGGCCCTTTTCTCTTACTGCTTTTAGTATTCTTTCTTTGTTTAGAACATTCGGTGTTTTGATTATTATGTGACAGGAGGTATTTCTGTTCTGGTCCAGTCTGTTTGGAGTTCTGTAGGCTTCTTGTATGTTCATTGGCATCTCTCTCTTTAAGTTAGGGAAGTTTTCCTCCATAATTTTGTTGAAGATGTTTACTGGCCCTTTAAGTTGCAAATCTTCACTCTCATCTATACCTATAATTCTTAGGTTTGGTCTTCTCATTGCTTCCTGGATTTCCTGGATGTTTTGGGTTACACGTTTTTTGCATTTTGCATTTTCTTTGACTGTTGAGTCGATGCTTTCTATGGAATCTTCAGCACCTGAGATTCTTTCTTCCATCTCTTGTATTCTATTGTTGATGTTTGCATCTATGACTCCTGATTTCTTCCCAAGGTTTTCTATCTCCAAAGTTGTCTCCCTTTGTGATTTCTTAGTTGTTTCTACTTCCTTTTTTAGTTCCTGGATGGATTTGCTGAGATCCTTCACTTGTTTGTTTGTATTTTCCTGTATTTCTTTAAGGTATTTTGCATTACCTCTTTCAGGATTTCTGCCTGTTGACCCACGTTCTCCCGCATTTCTCTGAGCGATTTTTGTGTTTCCTCCTTATGGGAATCCATCTGTTGATCCATCGTCTCCTGCATTTCTTTAAGCAGTTCTCGTGTTTCCTTTGTAAGGGCATCTAACTGTTGATTCATTTCTTTAAGCAATTTTTGTGTTGCCTCCTTATGGGCATCCGTCTGTTGACCCATATTCTTCTGCATTTCTTTATGCAATTTTTGTGATTCCTTTGTGAGTGCATCTACCCGTTGATTCATCTCGTTAAGCGATTTTTGTGTTGTCTCCTTGTGCGCCTCCATCTTTTGATCCATGTTCTCCTGCATTTCTCTAAGCGATTTTTGTGTTTCCTTTGTAAGGGCTTCTAACCGTTGATTCATGGTCTCCTGTAATTCTTTATTAGTTTTATTTGTGTCCTTCTTGTGATCCTCTAATAGCATCATGAGAAGTGATTTTAAATCCAGATCTTGTCTTTCGGGTGTGGTGGGGTATCCAGGACTTGCTGCTGTTGGAGAGTTGGGTTCATATGGTCCCATATTACTTTGATTTCTGTTAGTAACATTCCTACGTTTGCCTTTTGCCATCTGGATACCTCTGATGTTAGTTGGTCCTGCTGTCACTGGCTGTTGGTTGGACCTCCTGTGAGCCTGCAAAACTATTTCTGCTCCCCCCTGGTTTACCAGGATTCCCCTGGCACCGATTTCTGGGGCCTGCCCTGCTGCTGAGTGACTTTGGAGCCCTGATGTGCCTTGCCCCAAGTGATGTTATATTGGGGAGTCCTTGCACATCCAAAGGCTCAGCTTAGTTGATTCCTGGAGCAGAGGTCACCAAAGGGAGGCTGGTAGGCTCCTGCCCTGTGCAGGGGTGTGTGATCTCTTCTAGAGTGGGGGGGGGAGGGCGTGTCCCTCTGCCAGGCAGAAGTCCCACAGCAGAGCTAGCACGCTGGTTACTGCAGATCTGCCCAGCTCTTGGTAGCCAGGTACACACAATCCGTCCGAGACCCAAGCGATATTATGCCTGTCTGTCTCAGAGCCTGGCTGTCCCAATTTCCCGGCCACTGGAGCAAAGATGGCGGAGTGCACTCTGCACTCTCTCCGTGTCGCTGCTCACCCTGCAGAGGAGATGGCCTGCAGATCTGGCACCCAGACGACCACCGCGCTGTCCCTTTCTTGGGCGCAGGCTGAAGCCCCAACAGGCCGTGTCCCAAGTGATGTTATATTGGGGAGAGCCTGGGTACCTGTCTCTTCAGTGCAGTCTACTGGAACAGAGGTCCTTGAGGAGTATTTTAATAAAGTTCAATGCAGAATATTCTTGCTGTGTAATTTTGTGCTGATGCCAATCTTTGAAGTGCTTTAGAAGTGGGACTAGAGACTCTGATCATTATGATAGTTTCACAAAGATATTCAGACTCCATATTGGCTGAAATGGGATAATTAGGCCAGGCAGTTTTAAATGATGGAAAAGACAGGAGTAGAGAAAAGTAAAACAAAACACACCACCACCATCACCATCAACAACAACAACAACAAAAATGACAACCTGATTCTTTATAATGCAGACTACCCAAGAATGACTAACCAATTGATTCAAAGTCAGACAGGCTCTGATAAACGATCAAAAGAGAAGTTACAATGAAGAGAAATGCTTCTGACATAGGATGACAATAAAAAGGGAAAATATGCAGTGTCTTATTCTCAATAGTGCTAACATTCTCAATATTCTAATCCTGATTCCCCTACTCTTCTTTTCATGTGTAGGTCTAAAGGATTTGATAGTTAGAAATAAAAACAAGAGAAAACAAGATGGCTTAGACTGCAACGGTACTTGGCTGTGCAAACATAGTAACCTGAATTTGGTTCTCAGAAACCAGGATAAAGTTCTTTGATTTATACACAATCGCCTGGCACACACACACACACACACACACACACACACACACACACACACACACAAATACACTCATACATATCCACAAACATTTTAAAAATAAACCTATACCAACTCATGGTCACCCTTTGATTCTTTTTTCCTTTGCCCCGTATTTTCTTGTTTAATTTCCTGATGAGGAATGATGACATTGTTAAGTTCATGTCATTTTTGTAAAATGATGCAGGTGTACTTGGTGTAAGGCAGTCCTTGCCTTCTTCCCATCATCTTTGACTCTGTTTATCCAGCTCAACGTTATTACTTTGTTTTAGCTTTCTAAAATATCAGTTTTAGATTCTTAGTTGAGAATAATTAGACATATTTATCAGGTACAGTGTATCATTTGGATACAAATATAAACTGTAACTTGATCAGATTAGGTTAGTTGGACTATCAGTTAACTTTAAACAATTATCTTTTTTTGTGTTAAGAGTATCAAAATTATTTCTAGTGCCTTTTTTGATATATCCAGTTAAGTGTTATTATAATGGGTTTCTTTTTACATGTTATTTTGGTTTTTCTTTTGCAGCTTTCAATTCACATTTTTGTCAAGTATACTTAGTGTTTTAACCATAATATGTTAATAGATATTTTCTTTTCTGGACTTATCTATTTTGTGTTCTGTGCGCTTCTTGGATTTATATAGGCGGGCCTTTCTTTAGATAAGGGAAACTTTCTTTCATGGTGGTGTTTATTATATGGTCTTTGCAATTGACCTGGGTATTTTCTCTCTCAACTATGCCTATAATTAGATTTGGCCATTTTCCTAGTTTTCCACATTTCCTGTATCTTTCTTTCCTCTTTTTAAACTTTTTCATATTCCTTGATTATTCTGTCTAGACACCCTAGTTTATCTTTGAGTTTTTATACTCTATTTTCTACTTCATTAAATCTACTTAGAGTTTTCCTTTAAGTTTTCTAGTTGAGTTATTTGGCTTTTCATTTCTACCTTCATTTCAGTTTTAAGTATCTTCATTGTTTCTGTCTCCTTATTCAATTCTATTCTCAAGTCCTGGATCATCGTTTTCCTCAATTTTATGTTCATGTTTTCTGGGCAACATTTAGGCATTTATTCTTCTAAAGCCATTTCCCCTTAATTTCATTAAGATTTTGTGTGTGTATGTGTGCCTTCTTTACAACTTGAGTTCTTCAATGACGTTTATGGTTGTTCTTTTAAAATTCTGAATCCTAGGTTTATCAAGGTAATTATTATTCCCAAATATTTGTACAGAATTGGTAGGTTTTAGAGAAAAAACACCGGTTTGATCTCATATTGTTTGTATTGTTACAATAAGATCTGAGCTTGCAGACTGAGTTAGTTCTAAGTCTGATATTGGTTAGATTAGGTTAGAAGAGAGAATATGTGAGCAGGTTGTTCCTAAAGCTTTGAAATTGTTTGAGTGAAATGATGTGAGGTAGGCAAAGGAAACTGTGGCTGGTGTACAGAATGCGTCTCCTGGTTCAAGACTTAAATGTTGGGGTAGGTTTGGTTATGTGGAAAGGTTGGAATTAATGTGTCAGAGACTTGGGTTTTCGGGGATATGTAAAAGGGTCCTTCTGTCCTATAGACAAAAGTCTACAGATATGGAGCCATACAGTAAGTGGTAGTCAGATAAATCTGGGGAATTGAATGTGGGACCTGGGCTAGATCTGGTAGGTTGGTGTTGCTGACTGGATGGGGAGAATCAGGGAGACTCACATGGGCGGACTCTGGAAAAAGATTTGGGAGATCTGTGAGGAAAAGTTGGATATTGCACAGAAGGGAGCAGGCTAGACCCTAGGAATGCATGTGAGATCTGACTGGGTGGAGAGAGTAGATGTGGCATAGATAGGATTTGTGGGCTATAGTAAGCTGGGGGGAATCTGGGAGATGCCCTTAAGAAGGATGTGGGACATTTGAATGTGGAAGATTATAGTGTAACTTAACTCACACTTTGGTAATTTATTCATTGGCACAGGTGGAAGACTAAAGTTCCCAGGTATCTTAGCATTTAAATATATTTCTTTCTTAGTGCTTATTTATAGTTGTTTTGTATATTGGAGCAGTATGGTGTTGGTTGCAGATACAGTTATCAATGTTGCATGTTTTTGCTGAATTAATCCTTTGACAGTATGGAAAGCCTTTCTGTTCTTTCTGTATAGTTTTTATATTTACTTAAAGTTTGTTTTAATTGGTATCTATGTAGCTATTCTTGCTTACTTTTGACCTTGCGTTTTTGGAATATCTCTTTATATTATCACATTTTCATGATGAAAATCTATATGTATATATTTATGAATGAGATGTACTTTTTGCGTCATTTAATCTTCAAAATCTCTTCAAGTATGTTACAAATGTAGACAGCCTATTAAAGAGTACACAATTTTATATTGTTCATTTTAAAGATGACTTATCATAGGACTCAAAACAAACCATGGTAGAACTGTTTTGAAATTTATAAAAATAAAATGCAAATTGAGTTTAAATTTTCACATAATGAATTTAGTGTATGAGTTTGTTATTAAGGTTATTCCTGTCTTATCTACATGATATGGGCATAATTGTGATGCTGTTACGTCACGGCTTTGTATGTGAAACCAGTTATGTGAACCAAATCTTGATGTACCTCAGGCAAGGAAACAAATCCTGTATGATGGAAACCATTCTCAAAAGAGACAAAGAGATCAGTTAGAGCACATACTTTTATGAAATTACGGTAGAATGTGCTCATCTAAATCTTACAAGAGTAAATAAAGAATGCCTTTGGAATTATAACATATTTTTCTTTTAATTATTTAAACACAATCATGATTCCTTATTTTTCAGGCAGTAGAGTTTATTTTCAGAAATGGCTAAGATCATTTTTTTGACATGAATATGATGCAATGAATGATAAGCCAACACCTATTTACTTACTTATTTATTTACTATTGAGTTATTTTTTTTATGTAAATGGCCTACAAAATGAGATTCAGAACTTTTAACTCTGATTGGATTAAAGAATATTCATAAATATATTTTAGACCTATTCTATCCTTCCTTGAAAGTATTTTTTTCTACTTAGAGGAAAAGATTTGAGATTGAAAATAGCTTTGCAGAGCTTATTTTTCTTGTTGAACTTCTTCAAAGAGTCACGCTAGTAAATTTACCACTCAATAGTATGCGAAATATATATATATATGTGTGTGTATGTGTATGTGTGTATATATGTATGTGTGTGCATGTGTCTTTACATGTGTGTGTGTTTGTATAGCCCCATGAAAGTTTATTGCCATTTTCCCATGAGCTTTGCCATGTTTAAGATAAGATGATTTCCGTTAAGAAGGATTACTCTGTATTGAATCAAAAGGACAGTTACAAATGTAAGTAATGAAAGAACTCAGAGTTTATTTCTTGTCAATTAGGAGCTGCTTTTTGGCACATTACATAGTACTGTTACTTCATTTTTTCCTGTGGATCAGGAAAACAAGGTATTGTCTTCATGAAAAATAATATCTGGCTTTAATACTGATTTATAGGAATAAATCCAATTTTTTTTCGAAATACTATTTTGATATGTATGTTTGATTAGATGTTTATATAGTAAAATGATATATTTTGTATTTTGACAAAACTATTTGTTAGATGTTTTGTTCTAGACTTGTTCTTCTATGTATGTGTTCATGTGTGTGAGTGAGAACAGTAGTTCTAGAGAACAAAGAAGACATGGAGACAAAGTGAGCAAGGATGGAGGAAGAGGATGGAGAGAGAGAGAGAGAGAGAGAGAGAGAGAGAGAGAGAGAGAGAGAGAGAGGAGAGATTCTTTTATTTTGGAGGTTACAAAAAATCCAACTGACCTTTTGAAAAAAAACATCTAATTGCTGTGCACTCAGGCACTTTCCGTGCTCAAACTGGCAGTCAAATATCACAAGAAAGGTTATTCTTGTTATTTCAAAACCTACACAAACCAAGAAGTGTTGCCTTTTCTTGGAGAGATCCCAATTAAGCTCATCACGGCTTTCTGTTTAATTAATTAATTACTTAATATTTGTCAAGTGGTTTGAAGATGCTAAATGGAATATATGTCTTAATTACCATTATTTATGAAAAGCAAATAAGATATTAATTCTTTTCATTTCCAAGCAGGTATAAACTCAAGAAACAGATGCCTTTTGTAGCTTAAGATGCACAACATAAAGAGCATTTTATATAAATTCAAAGGTGGGATGGGACTAGCCCATATATCTTCCTCAATCTTTTTGCCTAGTATATATGTACTCTAAATTGATCAATGACAAGATGCCTCTGTAGAATAAAACAAATGATAGGTAATGTCTGCTGGTGTTGTACAGTGTTCTTTGCATTATTAAAAAAAACTTGAGAATTATATGAGAACCTTGAAATTCTGCATGAATTTAGAAGAAGGATTTAAGGCTGGTAGAAATAGAGAATTGTTTTCCCATGACACCTCTGTCTGAACATTCTTAATAAAATAGCTGCTTTACCATATCTTCCACTTTCACACTATTAAAGATAAAAGGCAAGTTCAGTCTGTTCGAGGTCAATTAGATTCTGTATCTCGCTGACATACAGTGCTCATGAATACAGAATCAAAGGACTCGCTTGTGACTTGCAAAACACTCGTGGAAGAGTCAAGAAAATGAAGGGCAACACTGACATCTAACAACTCCTAGGGTTTTCTCCAGACCATGTCCTTTATTTATCACCAGAGATTTCAGACCCAAGAGACACCAGAATATGCCAGAAAAGCAATTTCTGAGACTTTGAAACATGTAATCTTTGTTATCAAACCTGGTGTAGCTGCAAATCACGTTTTAAATATAAAATTGCAGAAGATTTCACAACCTGTAAATCTTTTCTTGTCATTTTATGTTTCTGGTGTTAAATTTTGCTGTGTTAATGTCATCTTTACTTGGTAATATTTACAGCACCTAAATCAATGTTGAGGACAGACAGAATATTGAAGGATCAACTCTAGTTACTCCAAATACACTTTAATATTTTGACTGTCAGACCAGAGTTCAAGAAATAACCGCAGTAGAATGATAATGAGAAGTTTAACAGTTTTATGATGGCTGAAGCTGACTTTATGAAAGTTGATAAATTTCATCTTGTAGGTTTCAATTTCTCATTCCCTACCCAGAGATGGAGAATACATTGATACTGCATTTCAAATTGGCTAGATCAGAAGGAACAGCAGCTAAAATCCATTACAACCCAATTACACCCATCAGCTGAAGCTGTGTGCATTCACTCGTGAACATCAGCATTTAACCCATAAAGAGGAACTAATGAGAAATTTGAAAATGGAATCCACGCATCAGTAAGTTTGGAGAGATTTTCCTTGGATTAATGATCTGTCAGAGAATCTTCAGCATGCTGGAAAGCCATTCTCTTTCAGTTTGTTTACTGACCATGAGAGGAGGGCTTTTTTCCTTCTGTCTACTCATCAAATATTTGCAACACTTCACTCTTCATAGTCATTGAAAATGTGTGGTGTGAGCATGGACATTCAAATTAAGGTATGTGTTGGTGGACACTGCCTGTTATTAAGTGGGAAAAATTATATTATTAGTATTTGATTACTACCTGGAGTCTAGAAGCAAGTTCCCTGAACAAATTCTTTCACTTCTATTGATACTCAGACAGCGACATCATTTTTATATGAAATCTGGAAGTGTGTCTGTGGCTTCTCATCTTAGTAGCAATTCAATGATGCAGAAATTTAAGAATGAGATGTTTTTATCTGTGATTGCATAGGTAGAAATAAATCTTCTATTCGCTAAGTTGCAACTGCTTCAGGATAAGCAAGTCATACTCTATGGAGGCTTACAATGCAATAGTCTTGTAGGAATAATTTCTGAGCTAAACATTTATCTCATGAAACCTTAGTGCCTGTAAAGCTTGAGCGTGGGTTAGGACTTCTTTTCATTAGTAAAGATCGTGTGTGTCACTCTGTCAGAGGTCTGGGAGCTACAGCTATTAGATGAAACAAATGTATATGTGGAATGATTAGGATCAGTCTTGCTGTGACTCCCAGGATGTGGGAAGCTTTGCCATGCTTTGCATACAAGGTAAATGCATAGATTCTGTTTGCAAATTGCACCAGGCAGGATTTCTTGCCCTGACTGGGGTACTCATCCATGTAGCTGTGAGTGTTGTATAGTTTCCTTGTGATCATGATGCTTTTAATGGAAGTAAAAAATGTTATGGAGTTAACGTTCTTCATTCTTTCACTTATCAAAATTTCAGGAGTTCGGTTTCTTTCTATTTGGAAATGTGAATAGGAAAGATCATGCAAAAGACTGAATTTTTTGGTTTCTAAGTAGGAGATGTCATCAGGAGGGTTTCAGAGAAAGGAACACATTCTAGAAGACTAAATGTGGGAGATAGGAAGCCTGGTTTGGGGTGAGATAATCATGGGGGATGCAAAGGTGACGGTGAGTTTTGTTGTATCTTAAAATATTGGTCATAGCAGTAACATTAGGAGATGAGACACTTAAAGGTCTGTGCTGGGAATAGGCAGAAGGTAGCTTGTGGGTTGAAATACCAGGTTTTTATCTAGAATCAGTACTTTAACATTTTTATTAAAGGTTTTTAATTAGATTATAAATTTTAATTTAAATATCTAAAAGAAATTGAAGAGATATGTTAGAAGATGAGCTTTCATCACATATCTTCAAAGGTGGGCATTAAATTTGTTTATTATTCAATGACAAACAAGAAAATATGTATATGTGTTTTGTTTCATGTTTTCTTAGCTATGAACTATTATGCAAAGGCAGAGTAATAAGGAAGAGGTTTATTCTGGCTCACTGTTAGGATGTTTATTGTACTGTAGTGAAAACATCACAGTGTTAGGAGTTTGAAGCATTTGATGACATGACTACTAGAATCTGTAGTCTGTGACCATGATGAACGTTGGTGCTCAGATAAATTTCTTCTTTTTATTCAGTATAAAGTCCAAGCTTAGGGAATAGTCCTGCCCTCCTCTAGAGTAGAGTTTTCTCCTCAGTTAACCTAATCAAGGTAATCTGTCCCAGACATAGTGTAATCGGAGAATCCTCCCAAGTGTGCTAGGAGGCTCGTCTCTTAGATGATTCCAGATTTTGCAAACACATATGTATAGTTATCAGAGCGTGGAACTCTTCCATCACGTAAAGATCCAGTGCTGCCAGCCTGTTAACAGCTGAAGAGAAATGTGGAAGCCTTCTAGCCTTCTACTGGTCCTGATACATCAGATAATCACCATATATTAACAGCCACAGTAGCTAATTTCATGTTTTGGGTTTTGTTTCAATCTTCAAACTCAAGATCAGAATCAAGGTCTATTGAGTTCACCTCATTTTGATTTTTATTGTTCGTTTTGTTATGCTTCCTCCTTTCTAGTGTTATCCTTAAAATGTTTGAAGAACACTTTTACCAGTTTTGTTTCTGTGGCTTATCTTTTTCTCTGTCAGAGAAGATTCATTTACAACAAATTCTTGTAGTGTTTATTTGAAGCATTCTTGATTTCCCTTCTTTCCTGAAAGCTTTTGATGGGTCAAAAAGATCCTGGATTTCTTTCTTTCTCCATCTGAAAGACAGGTCATTTCTTGCTGTTCGGACTTCCTTCTCCTTTAGATAACAGATCATTTTTCTCATGTTACTTCCAAGAATCTTTCTTTGTTTTTACTTCTCCAAAGTTCTCGGTGCACAGTAGTATGCATTCCTTTAAGTTTCCCCTACGTGGGCTTTGCTAACTTTTCTAATGTGTGGGAAAGTCTCTTTGAAAAAATATTAGAAGCTGTGCACCATGGTGCTTTGCCTCCTCCTTTACCTCCTCCCCTCTCGGGATGCCAATAACACACTAACTATCACCTATTAAAAAACCATTCATTTATATATGTCTATACTTTCCCAAGTTTCTGTTTTTCTAGCTGTCAGTCTGTCGTTCAAACTGAGTAATTTTCATGCTGTTTGTAATGTCACTGATTCTTTGCTCTCTGTTCTCTTCATTCCGGTACTGAGTGTTTGTACAGCTGACTTGAAATTTTAATTTTTATACTTAAAATTTGTATCTAGTTTTCTTTAAACCATTATTTTCTAAATTGTTTTAATTTTATTTCACTTGTTCCAAGCGTGTTGACTGTCAATATATTTGGGGAATGTTTTTATGAAGATGCCTTTTAGAATCTTTCAAAGAAAATTACAATTCCTGTATCATCATGGTGTTGTCTTTTCCAAATGAGGTGGGAATCTTCAGAAGAACTGGCAATTTTGCTATATTATATTTTGACAGTTTGGATAACACAAGACCCTGGATATTATCTAAATTTTCTGCGTCAGTAGTGCTCCTATAATGAATGCTATGTTGATGGAGCCAGGGTGGGGCTCCTTTTTTCTCACTGTTTGCATGACCCAACAAGAATCCAGCCAGAGCTCCGAGAGAAGTAGGAAGGGCTGATCTTATTCAGAAATAAGTTACAGAGGCTGAAAACATTCTGGGTCTAGGTATGGCTATATAGAGGCTAAAAGCTTCCTGGACTAAGCCTAGGTTAGAAGACAAAGGCAGTAAGTTTCTGAGACAATTACTACAGGTGAATAAAAGTTACTATTAAGAGACTGCATTTCACCAGCACTCAGGAGTTACAGAGGTTGATCTAATTGGTGCTGAGTAGAAGAGATATTTCAGAATCCCTGGGTAGGAAAAGGAAAGGTGCCTTACTACTCTCCTCATGTAGGACTCACTGACACTGGAAGTTTCAGGGAAGCTTTTCTTTTTACCTCTGGATAATGGTTGACATTCTGTTTTTCTATATGAGCCTCTCAGATGCCATCATAATGAGGGGTGGAAGTTACCACATAACTACTGGTCATCTCAACCAGTTTGTTAGTATCAAAATAGCTTATTTCTTAAAGGAGATTTATTTGACTCTGGAGGTGTCAGGTCATGAAAAATTCATCTGTTGGTGTCAAATTTTGTGAAGTGGATCTTAAGCCTTTAGAATTGGTTTGTGGATAGATTGCAGAAAACTTTTTAGATGTATGGCCTAGAAAAACCCTTGAGGAAGGTAAGTAGAGCTCATTGTGGTAGAGGCTTAGAAGATAAGATTTAAGAGAGGAACAAAGACACCAGAGGCCCAGCTCTTGATATTTAATATAAGAGAACAAAAACATCGCTGTAAACTGGGCTAGGGGTCAATTATATAATATTCTTGCAAAAAACTCTCAAATTTTATTCTGCCTATGGCCTAAGAATATGTGTGAAGTAAATATAAATTTAAGGATATAGTTCGTTAGGCAGAGAATATAGTGTTTAGGTTCAATTCATGAGTACAACGCAGTTTTCTGATCCAGGTCATGGTGAGAAAGACTGTGACATTTAGTGAACAGCTCTGAAATTTGGGACAATGAGATTATGTATGACAACATGTCAGTAATTGTTAAGGTGACCATCATAATTAAAAACACATAGTACTCTGTACTGGGACAATAAGAATGGTATTCCATTAGAAAGATCACACCCAATGAAGGCCCCTGATAAAGTGAGGCCTACTTCTGAATTAGCTCATACTTTCTAGTCCTTTCTGAAGTCTGGCTGACTGGTTCAACTCAGCTGTTCTGGCTCAAACTCCTCTCTAAGATGATGGATTCAATCTGACTTCTCTCAGCTTTTCACTGAGTTACTCTGCTTGGCCTTAAACTCACTGTGATAATGTAATCTATTTATTTTATAGAAAGCTTAAACTGATGAAGAAGTTTCCTGCTCAAAATAACTACCCAGGAATATGCTTCCTTAGTCACCATAAAAAGGACTCAGCCTCTGTGGTCCAAGGGTCCAGGGTCCAGTATGAGCTAGCAGTAGCACCTGGTGGAGGTATTCACTTGCCACTGCTTCTGCAGGCATAAAGGATGTGAAATTTAGGGAGTTTTGGAATTTGAGAGGAAATAAAAGAGGACGCCCCCACTTTACAGAGCATCTACAATAGCATGCGTGTTTCCAGAAATCCATGCACATATGGAGCATTAGCTAAAGTTTTTGAAACACACTTTCCTTTGCTATTTAAAAAGAGTCTGGGAAGGCGGTGAGAATGGGTGACTTGTGACAACTGGTAATAACTGGCACAAACACCAAGGATGTCATTTATTCGTGTCTCAAATACTGTTCTCTTATTCCATGTCATAAAATTGTAAAGCCTTTCTCCCATTAAATGCTTCCGTTGTTGATTCCTTTGCTTCAACTTTCAGAGAGTGGGGGGAAGACTTTTCTTTGCTCCAATATCAAGTTTTTCTGTTCTCCTACAATTGAAAGCAAAATTATTATCCCTCAGCTTTTAATTTGAATCACTCTTGTTAAAGTGAGGTTGGTTGCTTTTCATATTTACCTCACTATGTTCATCTGTTGTTATTAAAATTGCATTTATATTATTATCCAACGTTAGGATGTTGGGGTTTTAATTTCCAATTTCTTTTGTATTAACAAATTTTATTCTTACATGTATACAATACATTGTAATTACTCCCCCACACCCTTTCTTATTTCTCTTCCACTCCTGCCAGATAGTTATTGTGTTTATTCTATAAGTCAATTTTGAGAAAATAGACACATAAAATATTTTACTGTGTATGTATGTATGTATGTATGTATGTATGTATGTGTATGCTTTGTCATGTGCATGTGTGTGTGTGTTGTATGTATATGTATTGTTTGGGAGATATTCACTCCAGTGATAACACATGTAGAAGCTAAATATTTGCATTAAGATGATGTCCTTTATCACTCTTACTCCTGTATATATTTTCTGGAAGGGTCTTTTCACTGAAACTGAAGCTCATTCTTTTGGTTAGACTGGCTCACTGGGAGCATCTGGAATCCATTGGTCTCCCCTGGCCAGTACAGGGGTAATAGATAATAAGGCAGCTTTTGGGTTTTACGTCGTGACCCCCATGTAATTCAACTTCTCATGATTAAGCAACAACTGAACTATAGCAGCAGATTCTTCCCAGCAACTCTGGACTTTCCTTTGTCTTTCTCCATGTTTTCCTTTATATCCCTTCACTTTTCCAGAAACTACACTTTTTCTTACTTGTCCTATTGTCATAAATAACACCCACAATACAACATTGAATGAAATAACAAGTAATGAGGACATGTTTCCTTTTTTACCCATCTTAGTGATTTTTTTGGCTGCTTTTATGTCAACTTGATACAAGCTAGAATTATTTGGAAGCTGGAAAAATTCAATTAAGGAAATACCCCTTTGGGTAAGTCTATTATGGTACATTTTTCTGATGAATGATCAGGGTGGGAGACCCCAGGTCACTCTAGATTGAGCTGCTCCTGGGTTGGTGGTCCTGGGATTTATCTATAATAATGCAGGCTGAGAAATCTACAAGGATCAGTGTAGTAAGGAGCACTCCTCCATGGCCTCCGTATCAGCTCCTGACTCCAGGTTTTGCCCTTTGATAATAAACTGTTGATATGGAAGTAGAAATGCATAAACTTTTTTCTCCTCAAGTTGCTTTTGGTCATAGTGTTTAATTATAGCAATAGAAATCCTAAATAATAGAGTGATGAATTGCTTAACTGTAGATACTTAATACAAATTACTGACATGTAGGATTTTTATCTTTTTTGTCTTTGTTTCAAAAAATTGAAATTTTACAAATAAATATTTTATAATTTACTCTCTTTCTCTCTTGGATTTTTTAGGAATTAAAAATGTGACCTGTTATTTTAATTAAAATAATTTAAAGTATTTGTTTAATATTCACACATGCATATGTGTTAGAAACAAATCTAATTTCAATACCTTTCCTTCCAAATTCTCCCCTATCCCTCCACTAATTTATTTCCCTTCCAAGTTCATGTGTGTATTCTCTTGCCCCCCATTCAACTTTATGTGCTGTCTATATATTTATTGGTGTGGGGTCATCTACTGCAGGATGGGTATCATTTCAGGGCACATTCTAGAGGAAAACTGACTCTCCCTTCCTACAACAGCCATCAGATGTCAATAGATCTGCATCTCTGCTAAGAATGAAGTGGACTTGATCTTGTGCACATTCCCCCAGGCACTGTGAGTTCATACACTCAACTATATCTACTTCACATGGCTCTTAATGTCTTTCAGTTGGTTCTTAAGTGATAATACCTGAGCATCAATGAGAAGACATATGTTATCTACCATTTAGAGGTAACCACTCCCTTGTTTTTTATTCTTTCCATATTGACTGTGAGTAGCTGCATTAACCATCATCTACTGCAAAAAGAAGCTTCCTTTCTGAAGGTTGAAGTATGCACCAACTTACGGGTAAAAAGACAAGAGCATTTGTGGTTTTGGTTGTGAGCCTAGCCTTTAATGGCTGAGCCATTTTACATGTATATGCTTGTACATATAGGCAGGAAACAACAATTAATGAACAAAAGTGGTCCTGAGTTTAAAAGAGAGCAAGGAGGGATATATGGAAGGGTTCATAGTGCAAAAAGACGGAGGAAATGGGTGTAATTATTTATAATCTCAAATATAACAGAAAAAAGTAAAAAGATAAGATTTTTTGCTATATCTGTTTAACAGAATACTACTATTAGGTTCTCTGCTACAGCCTCTGATCAAGCCAGTCACAGATTTTAGCCCAGTTAACAGTGCCAGGTATGTGTTCTACTTGAGCTAGGGGTTTTAAATCCAATCAAAAAGTGGACAGTTACTTCCATAGTATTTCTTTCACTGTTCCATTAGTGGATATATCTTGCCAGGCAAATCATTGTTGTAGCTCAGAGTTCATAGTTGGGTAATACCATTGGTAATTATTTATGTTCCAATAGCATTCATAGAATCTTCAAGCATCATGAAACCTAGTCAGTAAAGAAAAAGTAGACAAAAGGCTTCCAGTTTAGTAGCAGAATACTTTTTTCATATTCTGTAACTCAGGTGTTTGATATTTTCAGCAACATGATCTTACTTTTAAATTCTGGAGGATAACAAAGGACATTGGAAATAGACTGTTATGTTGCAGAGGTCTACAGGACCCCACTTGAAAAGAGGTGAAACATACTTGACATTTGGCTTTTTATTTGATAGGCTATCATGTCTGGGGCAAGTATTATCCCCTTCTTATATTTTAACTTCATTTAAACTCTGTATGTGTGTAGATGCATGTGTGTGTGTGTGTGTGTGTGTGTGTGTGTGTGTGTGTGCGCGTGTGTGTGTGAGAGAGAGAGAGACCTTTGTAGGAAACTTCTTCATTAGGTTTTCCTTGGCAATTTCATAGTTATTTAACGTTAGTTATGCTTTGTAATACTTTTTAAAATTTTATTCTTTAATCTTTTTTTAACAGTTCAGACTTTATCCTATTTCTGGTACACCCTCCGACTGTTCCACATCCTACACTCCCCCCCCCGCCCTGTCTCCAAGAGGATGTCCCTACCCCCAACCCACCAGACCTCCTCATTCCCTGGGGCCCCAAGTCTCTTGAGGGTTAGGAGCAGTTTCTCTGAGTTCAGATCCAGCAGTCCTTTGCTGTATATGCGTTGGGGATCTCATATCAGCTGGTATATGCTGCCTTTTAATGAGGTCAAAATCTTAATACATGTTCAAATGCTGGACTTACTGCAATACAGAGTGCAAAAATATTTTAAGGTTGTATTTTTATAATGGAATATATTTTTATTACTATAATAAGAACATTTTAATACCATTTATTTTTTTAAATTAATTTTAATGTGGTATCGATACTACACATTTTGTTTCACTCTGAAATATCTTCCCAACTTATTCTTAATTGAATGGATATTATAAACACTATATTTTATTTAATATGAGAATATTTCTTTTAAATGTGCTTTCTAGTTCTAATCCTGCCATGAATTTTCTTTTGTGTGTTTTGGTGGTGGATAAATGCATAAAATATATTAAGCACTGAAAATGTAATTTAAATTTTAAGCTTCATGTCTTCCATTTTTAATGCTCATTCTAACTGTATATAAGATCATTAACTCATATCATCTTTGGGTCTGGTTAATTTGGGTATGCGATATTTTTATTTATTTAAAAGTTTTCTTATACTGAAGCAAAACAATATGCTTTGGGTTTAATGCTAAATTTATGCACACAGTAAATATTCATGATATAGTACAAATGAAATAATGGAACTTGGCACTGAAGAGAGAAAACACAGTTTTTTCCAGAATAAATAGGACATATAAAAATAGAACAAGAATTTATGCCTTATGAAGAATAGTGCCAGAATATAATTCATTAAAATCAGAAGTTTAAAATATTTATATAAGTAAGTCTTAAAATGTATTCCTATAGTTAAGTTATGAAATAAGGACTATGTCTACATTGAAATTATCATCTATATTCACAACAAAATACATTTAAGGCAACATATCATAAGCAGTATCTCACCAAAGTACTACTAACCTAAAAAAGTTATAGTCTAAGTATACATAGTTGGAATAAATTTTCGATTACCAAATTATTCTTAAAAACAATAACTTAAGAGATCTTTTATAATACACACACACACACACACACACACACACACACACACACACACCAAACAATAAAGAGAATGAAAATAATTGATATAAAAGTAGAAAACTTAAGCTAGGGGGTGCAATTCAGTAGTAGAATCCATGCTTAGCATGTGACAGTCTCTGAGTTTGATGTTTCATACTGGAGGGATGGGAAAAAGCAAGACTGACTAAATAGAAAATATAAATAAAGTCGGAAATGATCAGCAAATGTACAAAAAGAAACATAATAATTACAAAATAGACACACTTGGGCAAATTTCACCAATTAGGAAAACAAACACAGTACTATTATAAAAACATACCCTAGTAAGTGTGGAGCTAAGTTTAGGATAGTTTATGATAAACATTGAATACATTAGTAAGAATAATTTTCTAGAGCCACAAATGGATCTGAGAAAATGCTGAGAAAATAAAGGAAGTACTTGAAACTTATCTGTCATCATAATGGAGGCTGGGACTCAAGTCATTCTATAAGTAATTACAAAGATAACTTCTTCATTACAGAGATTACAGAGCAGTTTTGCTTGAAAAAGAAAACAAAACCCTCCCAAAACATTGTCTGAATCCAACATAACTCTAGCAGCAAAATTAAAGAAAGATGGCATATAAGAGATCACTCATAAACAAATGCTGTAATCCTAAAGGAGCTATTTGCAAATTAATTTAAAAAGTGTTAGTAGACTGATACATTATGTCCAAAAGGCATAGAATGAGGATGCAAAAGCATTTCCCATCATGAAACATGTGAATTAATTTAATTGGACAACAACAAATTAGAAGAAAAGTGAACAGACATCTAAGCAATTCAATATGGGTGAATAAATCAGTTGATTCATTATAGTATTTTTCAACGTCTTAGAAAAGAGAATCTCTTACTAAGCTAAATATTGAACTTGGCTTAACTATTTATACCTTGGCTTAACAATCCTTCACAATCACTAAGAAAACTTCATAAACAATCATAAAATGTTTTAAATTGGGATGGAAGTTAATTATGTTTCCTCTCTAAAAAGGACCCCACCTTTAGGAACTGTGGTAAAGGAGCATGCTAGCTGTGATGAGTTGAAGGAAGGTGGTATGGCAAGAGTGTGCTTGCTTATGAGTGACAGAACCCTGGATGTAGAGGAAGGCAGAGGTAATGATGAAAGCAGGATGTTGGTGGCTGTAGGGAAGGGTCCCTGAGGCATGCACACTGGCAGTGGTGGAATCCCATATGAGTGAGTCACATGTCATGCCTTAGAGTGTATGTGAATTTCTGGACTGTAGCTGCATGAGGCTGACACGGGTTTCTGACCTCTAGAACTATAACATTTAGGCTCTCTGGATTTTTATTAAAGTGGCATATACAAATATTCATACCTAGATGTCCCATAACATGTTTGAAATAAGAAAAGGATTAGCTTTTATGTTAACAGTGGTAGAGATACCAGACCATGTCCCCAAAGTACAAATACTTATGACTAGATAAACTGATTATCAATCAAAAACAAAAACAAACAAACAAAGAAAAGGAAAAAAAAACAACCAAAAGCAATGAAAAAAAACTGTCATCCAAGAAGTAGCCAGATTTAAAAAAAAATCAATATTGGAAAATCAATAGCTTTCTTATACACAAGCAATGGCCGATTTAAAGTGTAATAGAAAAATGGGATTCATTTAGAATGGACAGAAAGCTCATTAAATACTTATGATTAGGTACAACAAGCAACTTGTAAACCTATTAAAAGAAAACTATAGAAGTTTATTGAAGGTCATAAAGCAAACAGTAGAAAGAAGAGGAAGTTTTACTATGCCCTTGGTAAAGAAAAACTCAATATTTGAAAGAAATCTCAAATCGTGCTACAAATTAAAGTTAACTTGAAGATTGAAATGGCAGTGTAACTTGTATGAACTTGTGTGGTGATTTTTAAATCAATCACAGAAGATAATATGTAAAATGAAGTTAGAAAACATTAGAAAGGACGACCAAAGACACAAGTCCCCCAAATATCACAGCATACAGAATTTCAATTATTCAAGTTTATATTATTATTACTGGAAACAGCAAGAAATTTAAACAACATAATATACCATCCAAATACCTACTTTTATGAGGATTCAACCCCTCAAACATTGTTTGGTTAATCACAGTGATGTGCTTGCTCTTCTTTACCTCTCTGAAAGTTTTACTTTGTTCTCTGTGACATAACTACAAAGAGCCTAAGTACAGGTGGACTAAAATGCTAGGTAGAGAACAAGTTCTGAGCTACTGAGACTAAAACGCAGGATGCTACTAAAAATCGGAGGATTGGCATTTCTTCTAAGAATAATACCAACTTCAACAAGATAGAGAAAATGACCCATAAGCTCGACGGCACGTGAATTATAAACTATATATTGTTTAACAGAAGGTCTTTGTACCATCTATGAAAACGTAAAACGTTGATCATTAAATACTTTAGAGAGCCTACAAAACAAAACTCAAAGACTAAACTGCAGCATATAGAGAAATGCACAAGGGATGCAAAACCAAAAAAAAAAAAAAAAACAAAAAACAAAAAACAAAACAAAAAAACCCAACAAATTCTACCAACACCCAAATGATGAGTCAACACCACACATGTTCCCAGGAGGCTGGCAATACACGATATTATGCTGAATAATCAAGAGTTGGGCAGCTGTTCTCATCATGGTTCCCTGTGGAACAAATTCCTCCAAAATTGATTAGTTTAATGTGACAAATATTTAACTACCTCATAGTTTGTGTGGTCAGGAATCTATGAGGTGCTTGACTGAATGTTTGTGACTCCCTAGGTTGTCTCCCTAGGTGTAGTCCAGCTGATAACCCAGGTTGAAGCCATTGCTGGATACAGTTTCAGCATTGATCAAAAGGCCACCTGTGAGCCATCTCAGTGAGTATCATCAGGCTTCAGTACCTTGTATCTGCCTAACTGGGATCATTAATCCTTATCACACCACATGATGTCTCCATGGTATCTGTAGTCCCCAGCAGAGGAAGACAGAGAGAGCCCAGGCAGGAAGATGCTTTATGCTATCCTGCCACTGGGGTATTCTTTTTGTTAAAATTAAGTTTAGCTCACACTCAAGTAGTTTTTCATTTGCTTTTATTTTTTTTTAAAGAATTGTAAAGTTTACTTTAAGATCTACTATCTTAACACATTTTGAAGTATACAGTAAATAATATGCTATACCAAATACCCAAATTTCATTCATTCTTGATGACAGAAACTCTGCATTTAGTGAAGAAGAACACATATCCTTTTCTTAATGTCCCAGCTTCTGGCAACTACCATTTAATTAAATTTATTTATCATTTATTTGGCTGTCTCAAAGACTTTATTGAAATTGAATGAAACAATATTTGTTTTTCTGTAACCAAGAAAGCTACATCATTGACAGGAAATAAACAATAAATGATGCCTCAATTCAGTAGGATCCCATCATGGAAATAAATGAAATGAATAAATGAATAATTGCCAAACTAAAAACAGAAGTAAAATAGTGTGTATATACATACAAAAGAATATTTTACCTTAAAAACTCTTAAATTGCTTGAAATAACTTTGAAAATGAAAATAAAGTTAAAAATTAAAACTCTAAATTGAGGAATATTCATAAGAACAAGTGTTATTGAAACAATATTACTGATGGTTCTTCATTTTCATTGAATCCTAAGAAATTTTTCATGCTTCGGGTAAACGTTACTTCAGATATAGATGTTTTTCTTTTACTTATGAGGTATCAGTTACAAATCATAGGACCAGATATGAGAACTCCTGCGGATAGTATGCCTGAATTCAAGTACTGAAAAAAATATGTACTAAGACAGTTGTAGATAAACCAGGGCAAGTCATGTTTTGCTGACAATTTCTGTAGGTCGATAAATGGATGGAGCACTAAACATGGAAGGGCAGTTCACTGGAATTTCTTTTTGATTAAAAACTATAATAATAAATAAAGAGGGCAGCCAAGCTGAAGTTTGTAATATGTCAATGGTTCCATCTCCTCCCCCATGCCTTATGACATTTATTATTTGGGTTTCTGCTTTGTCATAATATAATATTTTAGAAAAAAATAGTGTTCAGATTATATGTTCAAATATAAACATAAAAATCCGCACGAACCATGTACACTTTGATGCATATTCACACAGTAGCTACATCCTGTAATTTTCAATCAGAAATGAAATATCACCAGCATTAAGGAAACCTATTTATGTACTAGAGTAAGCACTCCCTTCTTGAAAACACCATAACAATGGTAAAGTATAAACTTAGACAGACTTCATTCTTCAGAAGAAAGGCCACCTCTGTTGGCAAATGCTGATGTTTTCAGGATCACGATAGAAGTGCAGGTCAGTTAGGGAATCGTGGGATGAAGGGTAATGCTTTCTCTTGGTAAGGACAATCCTGTTCTGTTTGCATGTGTTCCTTCTTCTGTGAAACAGGCTAGCGGTCCTGAGGGACCTCAGTGGTAGGAGGTTCCCTCCTGCTACATTGATTATTCCCTTCACACACACATGTTTTCCAGGACCTCTCCTCAGAGGACGGATGCACTCTCTTGTCTTTGAGTTTTTAAGACTTGCACAGAGTTCACTCTACCCTCAGATTTAAACATAGAAGGGTTATCTTTCCATAATTTCCTGAAGTTATCCTCTTCTGAATTTAGAGCGTTAAGTATTACCTCTCTGTTGAGGCAAGTTTTGGGCCGCTCCATTTTGTGCTCCTGGCTGGCTGCACTCATGCACCCACCCAGGAGTTATCTGAGTTCTGTGAATGGACACACACACACACACACACACACACACACACACACACACACACGCACACGCACACACACACACACACACTCAGGAGCACACGCACGAGTGCACAATTTTAAAATGCCTTGACTAATTCAAATGTTGGGCACTCCGAAACCTTTTCCTGCTATCCCAGGCCCATTTGGGGAAGTAGCCAGTGGCCACTTTCTGGTAATATCACATGGTTGGATGGCTTTATCTCCTGCTGCTACTGTGTCCCCTTCTTTTTCCAGTCCCTGCAATTTTCCCTGCATCCTACCTGCACAACTCTTAAGTGTCCTGCCCCATGCCCAACTATTGGCTGCTAACATCTTTATTGATAGATCAAACAACCAATTGAGGACAAGAACCTTCAGCATCTGGACAGGCAGATTTAAAGAATTAGCACCAATCATCAACACCTCTCTTCTCACTTTCTTACTAGACAGAGGAAACTGCATTCTCGGTAGAGTTTCCTCTATACTTCTATCTTAAGAACACCTTTTTCAATAACTTTTTATATTTCAAGCTATAATGCCCCAAATTAGCCTATAAGCCCCACTAGCTCAGGACCCAGATAACTTCCTGGAATGCCGGGAATTGCAGTTCTTAGAAAATAACAAATCCTCCTGGAAAAGTACAGTGGCCTATAGGTTTGTGTCCTTATAAACCCAGGTAACACATGACTCAGTGCTGTTCTCTGCTGGGAAATTGTTGGGCATGATTCTGATTAAAGTGATCTCTTGGTCAGTATTTAATATTTAATAAAGCTTGCTTTAAGATTAGACAAAAGTGGTGGAATTTGTGAATGTTAGAACTAACATTTATTAATTCTGGAAATCTGCCTTGAGATTTTGACATGACACTAGAGATTCTTTCACAGTATATTTAATTATTATTTGTTATTCTTTTTTTGCGATGGGTGGTCATTAACATAGAGACTAACTGTCCAAAGAATCAACTATAAATAACTATGCGTTCAGTTATGGATGGGTCATCTCTATAGATCACTTGCCATCCAAACTCAGGAAATTCCACAGGAGTGTGAAAACTAGTGGATGGGTAAAGAACTGGAAAATGTTAATTTCTGAACATGGCAGGGCTGTTTTTCTTATCAAACTCATAGCAAGTGTTTACCTGAACAAGACCTGCATAGGATCATGCTAGTAAAAAAAAAATGAATCCAGTGTGACCCCACCCTTGCCTCAGGAGCTATTGGCAGTTGGTGGCTGCCAAGAGAGTGAGAGTTGTTCTCTTTTGGAGACATTGCTTTATGTGTGCTTTTCATATCACAAAGAATGGCCTCATACCCATATGAATATGGACCATACTAATTAGAGATGATTCAGGGAATTGATAATTATAAAAAAATGAATAAAAAGAGGAGTTGAATCTAGGAAAGAGTCAAGGAAAGGGGAGTTGGAGAAATATAAAGGTGGACAAGTGTATATGTGTGTGTGTGTGTGTCTGTGTGTCTGTGTGTGTCTGTTTGTGTATGTTTAGCTTTTGTTTACACACAGATATGTGTGTGTGTATTGTTATAAACATATGGGATTTCTAATGAATAAAAATATGGACTTTGTTCACCTGTCCATTTACATATTCATCATGAACACACATACATACATTCAATAAAATTTGATTATTCACCACATGTTAACACTATCTTTGACACTGTAGCCAGAGTCATTGGAAGACAAAAATAAGGAAAGGAACCAAAACCTCTTACACTCTCTCTAGAAGAAGGAGATAATTAATAAAATCATACATATAATATATACTAGAAAGTATAAAGTAGGTGCAAAAATTTAAGGGAGGGACAAAATTAAAAGGTCCATTAAGAAAACATACATCATTTAAATTTGGGAGATCAAAGAGGGAGTTACCAAATGATAGTGTGGGAGAAGACCTATGTTCATTGAGAAACTCAGGTAGAATAGTGGATGCACCAGCTGAGGTGGGGGCATTCTGAGCCTGATTTGTCAATGCAATGGGTATAATGACACATGGGGACAGTAGTAGGGAATGAAAGCTAAAACAACTGAGAGCTTGAGTGTTGTTGAGCGGACCACTGTGTTCCCTTCCCTGGCCAATGATTGAATGAATCTTTGGAAATATGAAACTAGACAGACAAGTTCTCATTAGAGGTTTTAAATGATCCTTCTACCTTTGTGTAAGCATACTGAGATCTGACGTGATGGCAAAGAGGCTGTTAGAAGATCACTGTAGTACTCTAGAAAAGTGATAATCATTGATTTGACCAACTTGATGAAGTAAGTAAAAGTCAATCTAGTAAAATAGTAAGGTCTGTGTAGGAATATATCTTAAAATTAATTGAAAGGGAATTTGCTAGCAGATTGTAGTTGAGGTGTAAGAGAAAGAAGACAAGATCATGTTATGATTTTGGGTTTGATAATCTGGAAATATTAATTGCAATTAAAACAGGAATGGAGCAGTAGGTAGGACTATTGAAGACTTGTAAATGAGGTCAGCAGTTCATTCTAATTTTTGCACATGTCAACGTTAATTTAGGTACCTTATATAGTTGTTGAGAGAGCTGTTAGATATAAGGATATGTAGTTCATATTTAGCAGAGATCAAGACTTAAGATATTAATTAGGATGTCATCAGAGAAGCTGTAACAGTATTGAGACACCAAAAAGTGTTTATAAAAGAAGAAAATATATTTGAATACCAAGCAATATTAATCACTTTTCTGTTGCTGTGATAAAAACACAATGTTCCAATGCAACTCAAGGAAGAGAGAGCTTATTTTAGCTTGTGGTTCCAGGTGGATAAAATCTATTATGACAGAGAGAAATCATATGACAGTAAGCAGCTGGTGTAGTGGCAGGGACAGGAAACACAGCTCACATCTTCAAGGGTGAAACACAGAGAGCAAACTGGGAATGGAACAGGGAGGGGGGGCGTCTTTAAATATCAGAACAGCTCTCCAGTGACTTACTTCCATCAGCAAGCCCTTTGCACCTAAACCTTTTCAAACTCACCATCAAATTGGGACCAATGTTCAAACGCCCTATACTTTACGTAATGTTTCTCATTCAAACCACCACACAGACCAGCATCATGAAAAAGACCAGATTATGGAAACAAACTGACCATAGGAGAGATCAACAAGATTGCACATGACTTTGAGAAGAACAGTTTCAATGAAATGGCAGCTGTTTCCTAAATAAAATAGGAAAAATTAAAATTTTTAAAGTGTTCATCTTTCAGTTCAGGTTTATAGAGATGAGAGTCATGATATTGAGTCAAGGGTGGAAATTTGTTTTAGAAAGCACAGTTTGTGTACTGATGGAAAACTGGGGAATACTCTTTTGCCTAGATTGGGTCTTTAGGGAGAAAAGACAGATCATAGTTGAATTCCTAACAGGAGAAGTTACCAGAAGGCAAAACCTTCTAAACAAGAGTTCAAGAAATTGAAGCTTGGCTATAGTGAGAAATATCTAAGTGAACAATGAGAGTCCTACCAGATGGATATAGAGGGCAAGATTGTCCAAGAAGAGGGGTAGAAAGAGCTGAGAATGTCAAAGATTCCTAGGATCTCCTACGAAGGGCTGGTGGGCTGGTCTTAGCTGTCTTTGGAGAAGCAGTTCCCTCAGGAGAGAAATACTCTTCTTTCAGAGCTGGAAGAAGGGAAGAGTCCAGAGAGTTCTTGAATAATATTTTTACTATGAAGCAGCAGTAAGTTCTAGAAGGCATCATGGAAGGGTATCAGGAGAATGGAAATCCTGAAGAGGAGATAGAATGCAGGGTATTGGAGGATTAGGTAGCTTAGAGAAGGCATGAGGAGAAGATTGGGACGTATGAGTGTTTTGTGGTATGAGGAATAAATGTACATTACAGAATACAACTAATCTTATCAGGCCAAGGTGGATAGAGAGCTTGAAATCTGTGATGATAAGGATAGGTGTCCATGTACATTTGATGCTGAACTTGGGGATTTCTTATGAGCCTTGCTAGTGGAAGATATGAGTCTCAGTTGAAGCCTCTTTTCTCTCTCAAGAAGCTTGTTGCTTTAAAAATTATCTGTTGCTTTACAGTCAAACTTTGAAGTGTATAAGCTGGAAACAGATGACACTATTTGATTTTTGTTCAGTTTGGGTTCAGTTTGGTTATTTTGATTACTCATTCAGTTTAGTAATTACATCCATAAAAGTCTCTAGTTTGCAACTTCACTAGATAATGGAGAATAATTAGATGAAGTTTAATATACAATACAGCATAGGTCATATTGTGGGTAAAGTGAAATATGAAGAAAAGATGCTTTTCATCTTTCGTGCTATTGATTCTGGTTATAACGACCTGACCAAGGTAAGAATTGATAATGAAAAATGGGTAGCTTTGATCTAAGACAAAGGAAACTCTAAAGGAGGATTGCAATTATAGTTTGATATTATTTAAGTCTTAGGAATGCTTCAGAGAATACTTTTTAAGACCTCAGTCAGTATTCCCACGTTTGAATTTAAAGGTCATTTGCAATCTATAGCTTTGATTTAGGTTTTAGATCGAGGAAATCAGCATCATGTCAGCATATTCTTAGCATTATGTTCAGCTTCCAATTTCAGACTTTAGTAAGATGTCTTTAAAGATGAACTCTGACAAGTACCACTCAAAGACGCCTCTCCTGTACTCCTTCTTTAGTAGAAGTGACAGTCATAGTTGAGGTACAAGATCCTAGCAAAACAACCAAAAGATAAAATTCATGAAGCATCGATAATGAGAAATGTCAGAGGCATGGGAAATCATTCAAGAGGCACATGAGGAATCTGTGTTGTTGGCTTCTTTATTTCTGTGAAATTAAACAAAAGCAGGAGCTAGAGAATGAACATTCTTAGACACTCAGTAATTCTCCGTTGCAATTAAATTCTGCTAGGGAAATAATACATGATTGACACTTATCTTTCTTTGTCCCTTCCTTAATTTACTTTGTACTGACATACAGGCAAACATATGGGGGGAGGGAGGGAGGAAGGGAGAGAGAGACAGAGAGAGACAGAGAGAGACAGAGAGGCATATTCATATCCATGCCATTCTTTCTCTCATATTTCAGTCACTGCCAAGAGTAGTGCAGTATGATTTATATGTATTTCAACTGCCAACTTCTTATTAATATATTCAAGAAATATTTATGGAGTATCTTTTATGCTTTGGGTTCTCTCCTAAGCCCTGGTGATTTAGCATTAAACAGAATGGTTAAAATGCATGATCTTATAGAGGCATCCATTCTAGGGTTTGAAATGGGGGCACAGAAACAATAAATTTACAAGCAAACCATGTGCTGACTTGGCATATTATAGACAGGAACCCTAAACTTACTTCATGAGTCACACAGACATATACATGTGTGCTGGAAATATATTTGATCACAGGGCTTAGAGGACCCACAAAGACACGTGGCATAAATTATTGTGCCAATTTCATTAAAAGGAAATCTGAGAAAGAGACGGTGATCATAAATTGCATAAAGTCAAATTGAAGTGGAGAACTTAGCAATTACTGTTAAGTCAAATCAATATTTAATTTCAATTTTAAGGATAGTTTATTTCTAAGTAACAGTCAAAACCTGAGCAAAAAAAACCTCTCTGATTACCTAGCTATTTAAATTATGCAAAGTGGCTTACTATATGGACCAACAGTGCTTCATTTTAGCTTTAATGCTGGTAACCATTTGCTTACCATAACTCCTTCATTCATGTTCATAAAGATCGCATGCTTGTCGTTTTAAGATTTGACTATATGTAGGCTGTCAATTACGAATTCTATGACTTCTTAGCTTTCCTTTTCATGTAAAACAAAGTGACAGAAACCTAAAAGCTCCTCAGATTTGGGACTGAGTGACTCCTAGTGAGTCTGCATTGGTATGGAGGTGGGCTTTCCCCTCAGACAAGAGCCTAAAGCAATAGCCCACCAATTATTGCATTTTTTCAGCAGCAGAGAACTTTCAGCAAACCTGCTGTGAACTCTACACTTTTGAAATGGTGGTAGTAGACAGTAGGTTCCCATCAACCACTTTTCTCCTACTCCTACATAGTTATCTTGTCTTTGCTCCCTGCCACACTCAGGAGCATGCGTCCCGACTGTCCTACTTCACCTAATCATCAGTAGCCTTTACTTTCAATTCCTAGCAACAACTTCTTGTTTTCAGTCAGGATCGTTGAGCAGGAGACCTTTTTCCTTGGAATTTTATTCTTTGCCTGGTCAAGAGTCCAGGTAAATTTAGACTACTGCCCATCCTCTGCAGTACTGAGTCTTTACTAATATTGTGATCTCTGAAATCAATTCCTGTGTTGGAAGCATCTGGTTGCTCAAGATAATAGCTAATTCTTATCTTGCAGTCTAAAATGTGTGCGTTCAGATGGGCTGCCATCAGAAAAAACAAAAAGAGGTCAGCTTCAGGGGTCTCATACTAATACCTGACAGACAAAAACTACTTTTCTATATCAACTTAATTCTTTAATACTTTTAGAATTAATTTACTTCATTGACAATAGAGATGATCAGCGGTTATAATTTTTTTAAAAAATGTTCATATCTAAAGTGAAGAAGCAGGGCAAGAATGTAGTATCCAAGCACACTGAAACACACACACACACACACACACACACACACACACACACACACACACACACACATTTGGAAACAATGTCAGAAAATTCTTTGTAATTTGTTTTAACATATTATTCATTCTTTTTTGGTTTTTCAAGACAGGGTTTCTCTGTGTAGCCCTGGCTGTCCTGGAACTTAATTTGTAGACTAGGCTGGCCTCGAACTCAGAAATCCTCCTGCCTCTGCCTCCCAAGTGCTGGGATTAAAGGCGTGCGCCACCACTGCCCGGCTTTATTCATTCTTTTAAAAGTAATTAGAAGGTGGTAAGATGACTCAGTTCATAAAGTCACTTGGTGCAAAGCTTGATGAATTGAGTTTGATCTCTGGAATGCATACTGTGGGTAGGTGGATACACACTGTGCATAGATACAACCTATTCCATACAAGTTGTGCTCTGACCTCTAGAAGCACTGTGGTCTGCAGCGATGCATGTGTCCATGCTAACTAAATAAATGTTTTTTACAAAATCAGAATGAAATTTAAAAATTAAACCATTGGAAGTATAAGGAATTGATATTAACTGATTATTTCTCATTTCACTTCAAGGGACTTCTTTGTGGTCTGACAAATTGCTAAATCACCATTTTTTTCTACAAATGTATCATTTGTCAAATTCTAATTTTGTCATATTAATTTGGGTTTATTTATCACCCAGTTCCACTAGATTTTTGTGGCTGTGTATAAGTATTGTATGAAAATGGTATGAGAGGCAGTAGGTGATAAAGGAAAATAAATTAGCAAAAGACACAGTCTTCTTCAAGAATGTGGTAGAAGTCTGACTCCCAGCTTGTTTGCAATCCCACAATTTAGATACACACCTTTTTAATTATATGTCTTAGAAACGTTAAGCAATAGTACACCAAGAAAACAACAGTTATTAAAACTTAAAATGGAAATTTCTCTAAGAGACCTCAGAAGATAATGCTTGCTATGAAAACAAACAACCCTCCCTCTTAGCCCCTTGACCGTGGATAAAGGCGTAGACCCACCAGATACTTCTTTGGAGGACCCATGGTTTGGAACAAGGATGCCACTTCATGAGCATCTCCATAGCACCTGAGAGCAAAGATTCCTAACCTTCAATGGTCATTAGACCTAATGAACATCTCCATAATGTACAGATTTCCAGGCTTTTCCTCCTGAGGGTCCTTATTCAGCTGACCTGGAATGGAGTCCTAGAAGGTTCATTTAACAAACATTTGACAAAGGGTGTGTTTAAGGGCATTTAAATAATAGTTGCATTATTTTGATACATAACATGTGATTATTCAGTTACAGAGCCACTGATACCCTCTCCCCAACACATACACACACACACACACACACACACACACACACACACACACACACACACACGTATGTATAAGAAGTTATTTCCCAAAATTTCCATAGTTGACACTGACATACTATCTTCGGCACGAGAGGAATGTGCCAACTGGATATAGTTGTTGATAGTACCCAACTAGTACAGTTTATCTATTTTTTGTTGTTTGGCAAACTTCCTAATGAAACCACATACACACACACAATTAAAAATAATTGTCTAAAAGTAAGCTGTATCTACCTGGTGGATTTTGAGAATGTTGCTTTTGTCATAGAAGATCAGTGTTTAAAAAAAAAAAAAAGATTAGTGTTTCCAGAGAAGCCATTGGAGGACTTGGTGAGCATGCATGGTGAAGGAGAGAGCCTTTCTATTTGTACATTTGATCACAACTGATATCTCTCTCCAAATTTATTTGTAATCACTGTTCATAGATAAGTCAACCAAAGTTTTATCTCAACCAAGAGAGAACCTCAGTCATCCTAAGAAGACTCAGATAAGTGAAATCCTTTTCTGCTGGTGTTCTGTATAAAGAACTCTGAGTCCTGAATAACCAGCATAGCATTCAAAGTGAGGTCCCCTGACCAGACTTGCTAGCCTCAGAGGCACTCATCATATGAGACTTCCTGCTCACCGGTACCAGGAGTGAAATAGCACCTTATGGTGGAGGAAGCTCGACAAGGAATTCTATCAATGACTGAGAATGACTGACTGCTATTGAGTACCATAAGACTTGGAAGTGTAAAATCCATATAAAAGAATAAATAGGCTACTGAAAAGTAATTTCTAGCTACATGTTCTGGGTCTTGCCATATGAATATCTATGCATCATCTCTTAGTTTAATAAATATTTCTGTATTGTTTACACAGTGCTGGGCATCAAGGCCAGACCCTGCCCAACCTAGACACATGCTGTCCCTCTAGCCACATCTTGCTCTTTTAATTCTACTTATTCAGTGTTATAGCTTACAGTAAAGGTGGCTGGAACTATGTTTTAACTGTGAGTATGCAGTCAAATCAGCATGTGAAATACATTCCAACACCGTTTTGTAAATTGTGTCTATTATTTTTTAAACAAGGCTGTACTCCATTACCACAGCCATGGCTGATCTAGAAATCACTATATTGTATGACCCTGAATTTGTGGAAATCTTTTTTTTTTCCCTCAACCTCCCAATAGTTCTGGGATTTCAGAACTATATAGGACAATTTCAAAACTATTCATTGGAACCTACCTGGCCTCAATTCCTTGTAGGTTGCCACATATTGGGTCTTTATATTATTCAAAATTTGCTACCCATGGGGCCGTTGAATGTTTTCAGTGATTTCAACTTAAATCTAAAGGATACCAAATCAAATGATACTATGTCTTTGTCTTTATGCTGTACTAAATCTAAATTAATTGTTCATTCTCACATATCTTGTCTTTACATATCATATTCTTATGAACACACACTCTTTATTGATTCAAAATACACTCTCCACAACTACCAAATCCTGTGTGAACTCTATTCCAGTATAATCTCTGTAGTCTCCTTTTAGGGTACTATAGCTTTAGGAATTGTCTTTTGTATCAATATCATCCATCCCATGGAGTGATGAGTCAGGTTTCTTCAAATGTAGGGCCATATCTTCACTTTGAATGAAAGATGTTGTCCATTGTAGATATTGTATACATTTAAAATTGTTTTTCTTTCTGATTCAAGTCTCAGTGAATATTAGGTTCCAACTGCCCTACATTTTGTATTATTTTCTTAGTTTTGAAGAGTTTGGGTGACACTCTATAGCCCAGGCCAGCCTCAAACTCACGATATGGAATTAATACTCTGAGTGTTATGGTTATAATCTGCCATACCTGTCTTCCAACGACCATTTAAAGAAAATCTAGACAAAGCAGATTAATGCAGTCTTGTCATCTATTGTATTTGGGAGGCAGGAAGATCTGACATTCAGGATCTGAAAGCATAGACCATACTTTAAGACCAAACAGAGCAAATTTGTAAGATCATGTCTCAAAATAAAAGTAAAAACAGAGCTAAGAATGCATCTCAGTAGAGGAACATCTTAAGGGCTTCACTTCATTCCCCAGTACTACCAATAATAACGAAATTAAAAGTTAGAAAGAAAGAAAGAAGGAAAGAAAGACAAAGAAAAAGCAAAAGAAAGTTCATTCTGTATTTTAAAGCTAGTTATCTTGTTCTGAAACAATCATGGCTGGAAAAGTAGAATACATGCTATGGAAAAATAGATCAGGGTTTTTCTGAGCAGCAATCTAAGCACATATGTTCTGTCAAGTGCCAGAGCCTGCTGGTCAGTCAACGTGGGAACCACGACTGGGGGAGTGAGGATGATGATAGGAAAGGCAGAATAAAGATGCAAGAGACAGGGATTGGAGGGCTGCTAGTGAATATCATCCCAGTGGGCTAGTATATCTTCACAGTGTCTTTTAAAGGCAAGCAACAAAAAGCATGGCCAATTCTAAGAATATAAACAATGACCACAAATCCTTAAATGCCAAGTTAATGGTACTCGGTGTCTATATTTCACTAAGGCAGTTTCTTCAGGTGTGGACAGTCTCTCAAGGAAGTATGGATAAGAAGAGGAACTTGTCAGGGTATAACACCCATATGGAAAACAAATACAGAGGTTGGCAGACTCATTCATGATTAAGCACAAGCAAGAAGTCAGTCAAAATTAATTCTGGAAGTACTCCCAACAGTCAAGAGAGGCAGAATGACCCCTGTAAGTATGTTCCTAATGTGGTTCCAAATTGGTCACTTCAGGGAAGAAGGAACTCCATATGGACTACCGAGTTCAGTTGCTGTATGCAGTAACTAAACTCATTGAATTCAGTAGAGCAGAGCCTTCAACGATCTTGGAAATGGATGTTCAAAGTGACAGGGCATGGTATTTTTCTGTTATCTCTGCTATAACAAATTGAATATATTTAGTTCATGCTATTTATAAGCTGTCATTCAAGCTACTAGGGTTGTGAATAAATGATATCTTTAAAAAAACAGTATATCCAGTCAAAAGTCCAGGTACCTTACTCCTGTGCCCCCAAAGTCTATTTTCTCACCAGTGCCTAGCTGAACACTGACTCTTTAGTGATACATTTTAAAATTTGAATAGTGAATCATCTGACAAATATACACCTGAGAGATCCCACCTCTTTTAGTGGAGAGTTTCCAGTAGAAGGCCTACTCTCATTTCCTAGTGGGAAATGATGCTCATTTAGGTGGGCAACAATTCAGCCTGCTTGGCTAAAACTAAATATTTCTCTTTCTGCAAAGGACCCAATTACACTAAAATCTCTGTTCTCATTGGCCAATATAGGACAACAGAAATTCAAATGACTTAATTTATCTAGACTTAACTTTTTGTGAAGCAATTTCTCTTTGATGCAATTCTTTTCCTGAAATCTCCTTTAATTAGGGGAAATACAATATGAAGTATGTGCTACTATTTCCTTTGCATAACTGGAGAAAGAAAAGTGCTCAAAAAATCTGCATGCTTGCTCCTTGTTTTCCAAGTTTGTTTGTAGCTACATGAGAGATGTTTGACTCTCCTGAACTAATGATGGGTTAGTCAGAGTTCACTGTGACATGACTAGCAAGCAGAACTTTTGTTCATAAAACTAGAAAGAAAACAAAAATCATTTTGAGCTTTGGTTTGCTTTAAGTTCCTTAGGTTGATGACTTTAAATAAATAAAGCAGGGATGTTACTGTTTTGGCTGATAGCTTTTAAAACCTCAGGAAAATGTGCAAAATTTGTCAGTAATTGTATCACATACAGACACACACACACACACACACACACACACACAAATCTAATGAAAACTGAAAGACATGTTTAATGTCTTCTGTACAGGAAAAATAATAGCCAATTAAAAAGAGTCTCTGCTGATAAATTAGTTGCTATCTTGAAGGCAAATAAATATTGGTATGTTGAGCTCACAAATAGAACATTCTGGAAGTACTAACCATCCAGCATTCAGAAATCATCTACCCTTCAGCCTTCTGCAAGTACTAAACTCATCTCTACACTCATGTAACCTAATTAGGCTGTCAGCAATAGTCTCCTGAGGCCAGTGACTAACAATATTCTGGCCCTCAGTTTGGCTTTATTCGCTTTAAAAAGGAGCCTTCAGTCCTTCAGAAATCACAGTTTCATTAAAGCAAGCAAATCCAGGGAAAACCAATCGAGTTAAGAATTTACATCCTTCTTTTTATAAATGATCCTCCTGGCTCTCTCTTTTTTTAATCTTCCTTAAAGTTGGTTGGTTTTTTAATCTTCTTAAAACTGTCACTTTCCTTCCTTTCTCCCATTTTTGCCCAAGTACAGTCACCCTGATATATTGGTAGCAGTCAAGAGCCCATTGCTGAAGACGTATGTTCTAAATATTTTCATCGGATTCCATGTTGCTCCATATCATGTAGGGACATTTTTCAGAGGTGCTGGGTACTGACTTGGGGATTCAAAAGTACCCCTTGCGGCACAAAATCCTCTGTGTTAAACCTAAAATAGTAATGTTCATTTCAATCATTTAGATTATAGCTATAGAAATGTCCTATGGGTTAGACCTCTATCACTAGCGATGCCTCTACATCCATACTTGCTTGAGGTTTAAACCTTCTTAATGAGTTTTTCCTCAGTGAGCAACTAGTCTAACTCACCTGCTGTTTTTATGAAAGAGAGCAAAAACTTTGCTTGATAAAACTTAATAGCTGGTATTCCTTTAGATATATTCTTCTCAATGAAGTTATTCCAGAGGTGTACCTGGGTTGGGCTATAACTGCTTCTCTGGAGTGCAGGGTTACAGTTGGGTAAATCAGTGGTAAAGAGAACAGGTCAAGACAGGCTGGTGAGAGGTGGCTTCTTATGGGTAATGTGAGCTTCGTGACAGGGAGCGCTACAGATAAATCCTTTGATGCAACATTTCAATCCCAAATTGACTTAAATTGAGAGATTATCCAAATGGCCTCTCAGAAAAGAAAAACAGAGCTCAAATTAAATATATTTGAAAATGAGAGAGTGGTGTAGTTGTCAACAATTACCACAGGAAGCAAATGCTGTATAAATTATATATTTGTGTGTGTGCTACGTCCTTAATGACTCCAGTTCATTGTCAGGTTAAATATATTCTAGTGAGGATCGCATGGAACTAAGTCATTTTAATGACAATAATTCTCATCATAGTGGTGAACTATAACTCTAAACTACTTTTTATCTTGCGCTTTTATATTTTAAACATAGTTTTATGAGACTCTTTGGTCTTTAATATATGAATTATTTTATGACCACACTTAATAAAATAACTGGGTGCCTTTCCAGAGGGTGCGGCTTGAGGCTGATACATTGATGCCTTTTGTACAATATAAATGAAGGGTCGCATGTGGGTCAGGGAACACATAAAACAGGGCATGCAAAAAGTTTATGCTGTTAGAATATGCCTTGGGGCTGCCTCTCTATCTTGCTGGTATTTCTTTTTGACTGTTTATTCTCAGAGATGGCTTAGGTCTATGAATAGCATCTACTGGTCAAATGTAACTTATTTATTGAAACTCCCATGTAGTTGGTTTCATGACATGTGTACTGTTTTCTCATCAAAAACCACAGTCTTGTCATGAGAACCTTCATAAATCATACTCTAAGAACAGCTCCTAACTGCCGACAGTTTTCTTTTCAAATACCTGTTGTTAATCTTCCTGACAGTACTGACAGTCCTGTGCCTGCAGCTCAAATTCCACATCTTGGAAGTTGCTAAAAAACCTCAAGCTAACTTAAAGATAATATCTATTCAAGGTGGAGACCTTATCTTCTCATGTGTGGTGTAAGCAGTAGCAGGCTCAGATCAAGAGTTTTCCGTAAAGATACAGAATTTATTCTTTTTCCATTAGCACTAGTAATTAGTAAAGTCCTCCATTGGTGGCACTATCAATGGGACCTACCATTTGTTCAGGGCAAGGTGTGTGCACTTACTTAATATGTGAACGTTAAGTAAGCAAGACAAATATTATTTAATGTAGATGGATGTTGGACCTAATGTGCAAATGGTTGTTACGCTGCAGCTATAGCAGGGGTGGGGATTAAAACAGCCATAGGGATTTTGGTCTTTAGTTGCTGTTTAATGGGGGCAGTCAGCCTTAGAGTATAAAGCAGAAACTCTCCCCAGAGGCTCTGCCCTGGCCACAGTGTGACAGCAAGTTCACTGGCAGAAGTAGGCTGCCAGGTGCCTCCTGTTGTCGTGGTGATGCCCCGTGTGTTTCCTGAAGCCTCCTGGCATGTGTAGTACTGAATTCTCTGTGGCACCTGTGTATTGCTTCTTCATACCTGGGCTTAAGGTTATTCTAAGTTGTTCTTTCTGGTTTTATGTATCTTGTAAGCCAATACATAGGAAGAAAGAGATATTGGAGTCCCTTCTTTGAGCTATAGAGGACAAAGCATGTAGACTCATCAGGTGGAGTTGATACCTAAGTTTAAGGTCAAGCTTGAGCCTTTGAAAATAGATTTTAGCACCAGAAAGGAACCTGAGGAATCATAACTTCTTCAGTTTACATGTGGACTAAATCCTTAAAAACACAAATTTAATATGGGTACCTTCAGCTGGCCTTAGGGAACATTGCCTATTCTTAAACTTTCTCTTCACTCTTCCTTGAACCCATTGTCTCCTTTCTGTTTCCTACATATTCACTGCAAGTTCACCTCAGCTTTTGACATCCGCTTAGACTCTTCCAGGCTTGTACGTCAAGTGTCTCTTCCTATGAGGTGCTCACTTTGACAGATCTCTCCAGAGTGGGGTTGTCCTCATGGGTCTTCCCCTTCTGCCTTCATTTTCCCTGTAGCATGTGTCCCTTCTTGCTCCCTATACATTTAACTTCATCTGTCTGACATCTCCATGGGTCTCACCAGGTCTGGTTTCTATTTTCATTTTTAGTTTTTTGATACATCATATTTTTACCCATTTATGAAATTCTCTGTGGTGGTTGAAATTCCCTGGACTGTGATCTGTTGAGGGTGATTACCATATCAATTACCTTTAAAATCAGATTTTCTTTTTCCTTCCTCCTGTCCTTTCCTTCTAATCTTTTATTCTCAGTCTGGCTCCAGACTGCAATCCTCTTGCCTCAGTTTCAGGTGTGTTGAGAATGTATGCCTGTCTCATCATGTCCCACCTCTCTATTATTCTTTCGTGATAAATATGTTTTTTATTTTGTTGCCAGTAGTATTTCCTTCCTTCCTCCCTCTCTCCCTCCCTCCCTCTCCTTCCTCTCTCTCTTTCTCTCTCTGTTTCTCTCTCCCTCCCTCTTTCTTTCTTTCTTTCTTTCTTTCTTTCTTTCTTTCTTTCTTTCTTTCTTTCTTTCTTTCTTTCTTTCTTTCCTTTTTGATACTGTATCTTTAAGAAGTGTATTATCCAGGGATTCCACAGGAAGAACAACAGAGTCAAATAACCTGGAATGCTGGGGGATTCCAGAGTCTGAACCACCAACCAAAGAGAGAGCATGGGCTGGACCTGGGCCCCCTGCACATATGCAGCAGATGTGCAGATTGCTCTTCATGCGGGTCCCTCAACAACTGGAGCAGGGGTGTCTCTGAATCCATTGCATGCCTACCTAACTGTGGATCCCATGCCCCTCATCAGGACATCTTCTGTGGCTTCAGTGGGAGAGGATGCTCCCAGTGCTGGAGTGGCTTGATGTGCCTGGGGACAGGTAGTCATGGTGATACCCAGAGGGGGATCCCCATTTTCAAAGGAGAAGGGAGGGAGAAATGGGGAGAGGATCTGCATGAGGGGCCACTGATGTGTTTCCAAATCACTTTCTTTTTTATTTTTTTTAATTTTATTTTATTTTCTTAGTTTTTTTTATTTACATTCAAAATCATTTCCCCTTTCCCATTTCCTCCCTCCTCGAAAGTCCCATAAGCCCCCTTCCCTCCCTCTTTTCCCCATTCAACCCCCTCTTGCTACTCTGTCCTGGCATTCCCCTACATCCAGTCTTTCCAGGACCAGTGGTATTTCCTTCCATCTTCTTGGAAATATATTGATATGAGAATAGTGTCTGGGGTATTTCGAGATTCTGGGTTAATATCCCCTTATCAGTGACTGCATTCTATGTGTGTTCTTTTGTGATTGGGTTACCTCACTAAGGATGATATTTTCTAGTTCTGACCATTTGCCTAGGAATTTCGTGAATTCATTGTTTTTAATTGCAAAGTAGTATTCCATTGTGTAAATATACCACATCTTCTGAATCTATTCCTCATTGAGGGACATCTGGGTTCTTTCCAGCTTCTGGCTATTATAAATAAGGCTGCTATGAACATAGTGGAGCATGTGGCCTTATTGCATGCAGATGAAGCCTCTGGGTATATGCCCAGGAGTGATATAGCCGGATCCTCCAGGAGTGTCATGTCCAGTTTTCTGAGGAACCGCCAGACTGATTTCCAGAGTGGTTGTACCAGCTTGCAATCCCACCAGCAGTGGAGGAGTGTTCCTCTTTCTCCACATCCTCGCCAACAACTGCTGTCTCCTGTGTTTTTGATCTTAGCCATTCTGACTGGTGTGAGATGGAATCTCAGGGTTGTTTTGATTTGCATTTCCCTAATGACTAAGGATGATGAACATTTCTTTAGGTGCTTCTCAGCCATTAGATATTCTTCAGGTGAGAACTCTTTGTTTAGCTCTGTACCCCATTTTTAACAGGGTTATTTGGCTCTCTGGAGTCTAACTTCTTGAGTTCTTTGTATATATTGGATATTAGCCCTCTGTTAGATGTAGGTTTGGTAAAGATCATTTCCTAGTTAGTTGGTTGCCGCTTTGTCTTTTTGACAGTGTCTTTTGCCTTGCAAAAACTTTGTAATTTAATGAGATCACATTTGTCAATTGTTGATCTTAGAGCATAAGGTATTGGAGTTCTATTCAGGAAATTCTCCCCTGTGTCCGTATGTTCAAGGTTCTTCCCTAGTTTCCTTTCTGTTAGTTTCAGTGTGTCTGGTTTTATGTGGAGGTCCTTGATCCACTTGGAATTGAACTTAGTGCAAGGAGATAAGAATGGGTCAATTTGCATTCTTCTGCATGTTGACCTCCAGTTGAGCCAGCACCATTTGTTGAAAAGGCTATCTTTTTTCCACTGGATGGTTTTAGGTCCTTGTCAAAGATCAAGTGACCATAGGAGTGTGGATTCATTTCTGGGTCTTCAATTCTGTTCCATTGATCTACATGCCTGTCACTGTATCAATACCATGCAGTTTTTAACACTATTGCTCTGTAGTACAGCTTGAGGTCCGGGATACTGGTTCCCCCAGAGGTTCTTTTACTCTTGAGAATAGTTTTAGCTATCCTGGGTTTTCTGTTATTCCAGATGAATTTTTGAATTGCTCTTTCTAACTCTATGAAGAATTGAGTTGGGATTTTGATGGGGATTGCATTGAATCTGTATATTGCTTTTGGCAAGATGGTCATTTTTACTATATTAATCCTGCCAATCCATGAGCATGGCAGATTTTTCCATCTTCTGAGGTCTTCAATTTCTTTCTTCAGAGACTTGAAGTTCTTGTCATACAGATCTTTCACTTGTTTGATTAGAGTCACACCAAGATACTTTATATGGTTTGTGGCTATCATGAAGGGTATCATTTCTCTTACTTCTTTCTCAGCCTGCTTATCCTTTGAGTATAGGAAGGCTACTGACTTGCTTGAGTTGATTTTATATCAGGCCACTTTGCTGAAGTTGTTTATCAGCTGTAGGAGTTCTCTGGTGGAGTTCTTTGGGTCGCTTAAGTATACTATCATATCGTCTGCAAATAGTGATAGTTTGACTTCTTCCTTTTCAATTTGTATCCCTTTGACCTCTTTTGGTTGTCTAATTGCTCTAGCTAGAACTTCAAGTACTGTATTGAAAAGATATGGAGAGAGAGGGTAGCCTTGTGTAGTCCCTGATTTTAGTGGGATTGCTTCAAGTTTCTCTCCATTTAGATTGATGTTGGCTACCGGTTTGCTGTAAATTGCTTTTATTATGTTTAGATATAGGCCTCAAATTCCTGATCTTTCCAAGACCTTTAGCATGAAAGGATGCTGAATTTTTTCAAATGCTTTCTCAGCATCTAGTGAGATGACCATCTGGTTTTTTTCTTTGAGATTGTTTATATAGTGGATTACATTGATGGATTTCCTTATATTGAACCATCCCTGCATCCCTGGGATGAAGCCTACTTGATCGTGGTGAATGATCATTTTGATGTGTTCTTGGATTTGGTTGGCAAGAATTTTATTGAATATTTTTGCATCGATATTCATAAGAGAGATTGGCCTGAGATTCTCTTTCTTTGTCAGATCTTTGTGTGCTTTTGGTATTAGTGTAATTGTGGCTTCATAGAACGAGTTGGGTAGTGTTCCTTCTGTTTCTATTTTGTGGAATAGTTTGAAGAGTATTGGTGTTAGGTCTTCTTTGAAGGTCTGATAGAATTCTGCACTAAAACCATCTGGACCTGTGCTTTTTTTGGTTGGAAGACTTCCAATGACGACTTCTATTTCTTCAGGGGTTATAGGTTGGTTTAGATGGCCTATTTGATCCTGATTTAATTTTGGTATTTGGTATCTGTCAAGGAAATTGTCCATTTCCTCGAGATTTTCTAGTTGTGTTGAATACAGGCTTTTGTAGTAGGATCTGATGATTTTTTGAATTTCCTCAGTTTCTGTTGTTATCTCTCCCTTTTTGTTTTTGATTTTGTTAATTTGGATACTGTCTCTGTGTCCTCTGGCTAGTCTGGCTAAGGACTTATCTATCTTGTTGATTTTCTCAAAGAACCAACTCCTCGTTTTGTTGATTCTTTGTATGGTTTTATTTGTTTCTACTTGATTGATTTCAGCCCTGAGTTTGATGCTTTCCTGCCTTCTACTCCTCTTGGGCGTATTTGCTTCTTTTTGTTCCAGGACTTTCAGGTGTGCCATTAAGCTGCTAGTGTATGCTGTCTCCCGTTTCTTTTTGGTGGCACTCAGAGCTATGAATTTTCCACTTAGCACCGCTTTCATTGTGTCCCATAAATTAGGGTATGTTGTACCTTCATTTTCATGAAACTTTAAAAAATCTTTGATTTCTTTCTTTATCTCCTCCTTGACCAAGTTATCATTGAGTAGAGCATTGTTCAGCCTCCATGTGTATGTGGGTTTTCTGTTGTTTTTGTTGCCATTGAAGACCACCCTTATTCCATAGTAATATGATAGGAGGCATGGGATTAGTTCTATCTTCTTATATCTGTTGAGGTCGGAGTAGCCATCCTAATATCAGATAAAATTGACTTTCAACCTAAAGTCATCAAAAAAGACACAGAAGAACACTACATACTGATCAAAGGAAAAATCCACCCAGAAGAACTCCCAATTCTGAATATCTATGCTCCAAATGCAAGGGCACCCTCATTCATTAGAGAAACTTTACTAAAGCTCAAAGCACACATCGCACCTCACACAATAATAGTGGGTGACTTCAACACCCCGCTCTCTGAAATGGATCGGTCAGGAAAGCAGAAACTAAACAGGGACACAGTGAATCTAATTGAAGCCTTGTACCAAATGGAACTTATATATATATATATTATATATATATATATATATAATATATATATATAATATATAGAACATTTCATCCTCGAGCAAAAGAATACACCTTCTTCTCAGCACCTCATGGTACCTTCTCCAAAATCCAAATCACTTTCAACTTATAACCTCAATTTGCAAAAATATAGTAATTATCTTTTACCATTCATCTGAACAAAGATTCCAAGGAAGACTGTACTAGAGGAAAAAAGCACAATGCAGGTGACATGTTTGTTAAGTGAGTGCCAGGAGCAGAAGCAAAGGAAGGAGGAGAGTGAGTGCCAAGCATGAGGCCAGGGTAGAGGAATCAACAGCAGGACATAATCTGGGGAGTGTCACTGCTGTGGCATCCATTTGTTAGGAGCCCTCAGAGAGGTCCACTGAAGTGGAAAGTTTTGGTTTCTTTGGAGACTCAGTTGTGTCATGATGTGACAAATGTGACGTTTTTCTAGAAGCTGTCTTATAAGAAGATGTTTTGCTGAAGCAGACATGTCAGAGGATGTTTTTCTGAGGTAGGCACTTGAGAGGATGCCTGATGTAACCCAGAATAACAGACAGTGAACGATGCTCTTGGAGTGGTTCACCTCACAATGCTTTCATGTTCTTCATGAACCTTTGCTTGTCATGATCTTGTAGAGAGAAATGCACCTGAGAACTTCTGGTATCCGACTGCTTCTTCCCACTTTTCTGGACTCATGCAAATTCTGTGGAGTCTGGGGCCTTCTTCTGGATTGAGCCACTGTTACTGATTCTTGTTTGAAGTTTGCTGATTGGACTGGACTGACACTATGGATTCTTGTTTGATGTTTAGAACTAGACTGCTGATAGCCTAACAACAAAGACTGGAATAGCCCCAAAGAACTACTTCTAAGCAGGTTCACATCCCCCTTGTCCTATTAACCATCTTCTACTACCTTGGGTCAGTGGGATAGAAGGGAGATTGAAACATTTAAGAATCCAGTTAAAGTAGATTTTGAAAAATCTAAGCCTATAGATTATATTGGTATTATTGGAATATTACCAATAATCAACCCTAAAGTGAAAGTTCCCTAGACCCATGAGTCCTACCCACTTCTGAGCTTTATATGAGCAAGTTAGTATCTATCCCAGGAGGGTCCTGTCAGGTAAAAGATATCATAGATTTAAAGGGAGAAGCTATGGATCTCAGTGCACCAGAAATTGTGTCCATCAGGGACTCTCTACTTAGACATAGTTGCAATCAGACATGAGGTAACAAGCATGCATGCAGGTCACATAGAGGCAATCCTCTATTCCCCTTCTCACTTTCTTATCTAGAGCCAGAAGCAAATGAAAAGTGCTTAGGAAAATGATAGAACTTCAAGTTATGTGTATTGAATTGGTGTTTGAATGGGAAGAATGAAATGAATGTGGGTTCTGAAGCAAACTTGGATTTAAATCCCAGCTCAAAAGTATACAACTGCTGCTAAGTTTTACTATTCTTGTTATAGGTGTGGATCTGTGTTATGACATTTCTACAGAACTCCCCAGGATCTTGCATCCCATGTCAAACTACTGGACCAGGAACACATGATTAGATATAGAAAGAGGGGCAGTTAATTAAGAAAGTGCAAACACTCACCAAATAGGAGTGGACTAGTGAGATGTTGGAAAATATCCCAAAGCACTGGACCGGGACATTTACTTAGCATCTGCCTTTTCCATGTATATATATTGCAGGTTTCACTTATCACACTCCTTTGGTTGTACAAAATCCAGATAGGGAAGTATTTCTAGTCCTTTCTTACCTTCTGACTTCTTTAAAAACTTATTTTTTTCTGCCTGCTCAACTTGTAGCTCTCCAAAATATCTCCACCCCTAGAATCCCTGATCTAGGTGGTCAAGACCTTGGTTTCAGAGCTCCGAAAAGGTGACAGGTTATACACTGCAAAGGATACAAGTAGGTTTCCTGAGCAAGGAAGGCAGGATCCTAGGTCATGAATGAGATGACTCAGTAACTCTCCTGACTGGGGAGTATCTGATGGTCTCAGTCACTGTGTGTCACGTTGCTGAAACAGAATAGCTGTTCTCAACTGTGGGCTTCTTTGGTAGAGCTTATCATTCACCATGAACAAGGTACTGTAATGATGTTGGGTGGGAGTATCAGTGCTGGGAACAGGATTCTAAGCAGAGGGCTCAACTCTACTGATGAATGTCTTTACAGTGTGGTGACTCATGGACCTCCATATGGAGCAAGTCAAGCAGAAGCATTGATAATACTTTAATATATACCCTTAAAATATCAGCATGCATTCATTCCAGACTTGCAGAGTACCTATCTTTTAATATTTTAACATGAAAAATTTCTCAATGCATCCATCCCATTTGCAGTTTTAAGTCAGGTGAAATGTAATTTTATCTGGTTTTACTACACCTATTGTACATTCATGTTTGTACAATTAGCAAGTTTGTAGTAGCCAGTTACAAAGTCTCCTATGCACAAGACTGGTGGCAGTTTCTTCAGTGGCCTATTTACAAAGGACACATATAGAAGGCCTATGTCAGTATTCACACCGAGGACAAAATTTTCTAATGTTGATGTAACTTCCCCCAATCTCTATTCTTCTGATACACTCTCATTTGAAAATGGAATAATATTTCTAGCTATTTTAAATGTGAAAGTGAGTATAGCATTCACAGTACTTGGCAGATAGTATGAGCTAATGTTATTATATTTAATGCAGTTAGCATTAATTTAGCTCATTATAATTAACAAGCACTGAGAAGCCCAGTGAATGCATGGTTATCAATAGGATTGTAGATATGACCTAAACTTCTCAGTTCCCAGTTTGATGTGTTTCTATTTGTCCAGGTTTCCTTTATTGTAAAATTACATAGCTTTGTCTTATTTTCTTCATGGCGTATTGACCTACTCCCTCTCTAGTTCTAACACAACTGTATTTTCATTTACAAAATATTATTACCAATTGCATGTGTATAAATTGTGATTATCTTTCCCTCCTTGCACTTTCTCATCCCTCTTGCACTCTGGCTTACTCTCTTCTTCCAAGTTAGGCCTGCCTCTGTTCCCACCTCTATCTCTCTTTCTCTGTCTCTCTCTGTCTCTGTTTCTCTCTGCCTCTCTGTGTAGCACTTGTGTAGGTTGTCACAGATGTTGTGTGTTCTTGATTGTGACATCCATTCTATGTTCAGAAGTCAGGGCTTCACAGCACTTTCCAAAATCTTTCAGCTCTTAGAATTTTTTGCACCCTCTTCCCTGATGGTCCCCCAGTTTTGCAAGGGTGATACATATATATATATTCTTTAAGGCTTAATAATTAACAGCCAGCTACTGTGAGAAGTTTGATCAGTTGTGAGTCTCTGCCCAGGCAGAACTTCTACAAAGAAATCAAAGCTTTCCTGGTAGAGGTGATTAATTTGCTATGACTATCATCTTCCATTCTTCAGAATCCCTAAACTTACATCAGCTTCAATATAAATAAATTCATAATGACAACAATAGATAAGATGGTTGCAACACATTTGCAAGAATACATGAAATAGGTAGATTCGAAACAAAACAGAAGACTTCTGTATCTTTAAACTTGGTATGGATCTGACACATAGCATTCTTTTTTTCAGTAAGAAGTCAGATTATTCAATGACATGCAGGTAAGTATCAGGAAAGAGAAGAGCAGACATAGGCACCATTTTCTGTAGGACTCATAAAAGGGATGATAGTAGCCAGTGCTTGCTGGCTTTCATTTTAACTTAACCTTTAGAGATATTTTATTCTTCATTAATGCATGAACATGTTTGAGGAAATACAGAAAATTTATTTTTTAATGTTTAATGGGGAGGTGTTTAAGAGGTGAAACACCTGTGGCTATTTGTGTTTCTATTGAGAGAATCCTAGTGTGGACACTGACTTCAATAGCTGATCCTGGGATGCATAAAACATATATCTGAGAGAACCTTAATGTGTTCTGTTGATCACAAATTTGAACATGGAGTGAAGAATATCTGTAAATAAAATTGCAGGTTATCAAAAAAGCAACACATAATGTTCGTTCAATTATTTGGGGGGAAATGAGCTATTTTCAAGCAGCTGTGAATGATTACAACCAACAGGAGAAAAAGAGATTACTTACCTGCTCTGCACACTTAATAAATATCTGTGGAATTAAGGATGCAATGAACTATATTGGTGTTTATAAATTTCCCCTTTTGTTAAGTCAGGAAAATCTCATTTTGTGTCAAAGAATTTCTCCAAGGGACTGCATGTATTTTTGATCAAATTAGATCAACAGATCGATGGCTGTAACAGGAGGTTTATTTACCCAAATCAATATACAGTAATTATTATATTCACATCATGCTCAAGAGTTGGCTGGAGTTGTATTGACAAGTTAGCCTCATTCTCTAAGTAAGTGGCAGTCTTAAGAAGGAATGAGTATGTAGTTTCAATCATCAGCTCTTCAAGCCGTGTTTCAATTATGAGACCAGATTCATGGGTCAGTCGAGGGAATGAGGAGGGGGCATCAAAGACAAGAGTGAGATACAGGGTAGCTTGCTGGTTACAAACAGCAGTGGGAGCCTTTTTCTGCATCCTCATCCCAAAGGTATTGTGTTACGGGTCTAAGGCAGTGGTTCTCAATCTCTGGCTTGCAACCCCTTTGTGTGGAGTATGAACACCCCTTTAACAGGGGTCACTTAAGATGCTCCTGAATATCAGATATTTATATTTTGATGTGTAGATATCAAATTTATAGTTATGATGTAGCAACAAAAATGATTTTATTGTTGGAGCGGGCCACCACATGACATCATCTGAGAAACTGTGTTAAAGTGTGGCACATTCGGGAGACTGGAAACATTCTCTTTATGGAATCTGACAATATAAATACTGACTCCTTGCTGTAATCCCTTAGTCACCTGTAGCATCTGCTTGGAGTGGTGTTTTGGGGAGTGTGAACCTCGGGAACCCATCATTATCACTGTTCTCTTACAACACGCACTCTGTCTTCCTCAGAAGCATGTTGCATTAACCAGAAGGCTTTATTCCTCAAAGTATCCCTTGTATATACTCATTTGTCAGGATCTCATGTAGATGGGGCCTTCTCCTTCTAATCTATAATCTGAATGCATCAGAAACAAGAACATGATGGTTCTTTGAGGCTCAAGGATGAGAATAGTATCCCTTCGATTCCTCCTCCTTTCTTTCAGCTTGGGAAACATCCACTAGTGATGTAACCTGGCAATAAAAGAAACATTTAGACCCCACTCACTATTTGACACATTTTTTTTTGTTTACATGCAGTATTGGCATATTTGAGAGTGTTTTGGTTTTGTCATTGTTGTTTGTTTTTGCTTCTTCTTCTTCTTCTTCTTCTTCTTCTTCTTCTTCTTCTTCTTCTTCTTCTTCTTCTTCTTCTTCTTCTTTTTGTTCTAAACTAGCAGTTCATTTGCATCAGCTCCCTGTGATCTTCCACCTGTGCAGCAGTTTAAAGGGAAACAGAACCACTGATAAACCTACTAAAACAGGACAACAAAGCCTGATCTGAAGAGAGTCCTTTTATTCTCTAAACTTTCTGTTCCTCATTTTATTTTTGAATTGCATTTTTCCACATATCCTGAGTGAGGAACTAGTCTCTTGAGGACAAATGAAACTTTGGAAGGCTAATACCTTGGGCTCTCTGGAGCAATTTGATGCTGCCCATTGTACCATGGCTTGTTTATATGGGCAGCACAAGTCCATTCTATCTCAGTGCCAAGCTACTCACAGCATGTGTGGTACGTCAGCTACTTCAGTTGTGTGGTAAGAGGACAAGACTATCAGCTGAGGGTTCAGCTCAACCAGAGTAAATGTAGACAATGTGAGCCCCATAGATCATACAACAAGCGTTGCAATAACTCATGCTACTAGAATGCCCTTCTGTTAGGGAACTCAAGAGTTTTTCATCTGTGTATTAGATCTTTTCATGTAAAACGTCTTCTGCGGACAGGAACAGCCACAGTTCCTCTTCTGTATTATTAAGTTAATGTCTTGAAGAATTGACCTTTGCTGTATTCATCACTAAAGCAGGAGAGCTTGCTGGCAGAGAAAGGTGTTTGAAAATAAATTGCATTCATGTACTATTACAGCTTATTCAAGGCCTGTTTACCTCTACCATGCAGACTAATTACTTATGTATTGTATTTACCGTTAGTTGTCTGTCTCTTTCTCACCAATAAGATGAACCAGGGGTTCTTGCCCAATATTTTGGAAGCTGATAGATCATGAATGTTTAGAACAGTTTTTGGCACAGCATAGCTATTTAGTAAATATTCATTAAATGATTATATGAGTGGACGTCTATGTTCTTTACTCTTTTTTTTTTCTGAGTCTGTGTAAATAAAATAATATCCCTGGGGAATGGTTTTTGGCCTTTGCAATGTTATAGGCTAAAGGACATTTTTTATACTGGGAGGGGAGTTATAAGTGGTGATGTTGTATATAATTAGTAAATGTGTATTTTATATAAAAATTAAAAAAAAACTCAAAAGTATTCAGTCAAAACTTTTAATAAAATTCTTGATGCAGAAGTAGAAAGGCAGTAATCTAAACTTACAATGTTAGCCAAATAGGCAGCATTATATGATCTCAGTTTTATTTATTTATTTACTCACTTATTTGATTATTTATTTATTTATTTATTTATTTTTGCAGTTCTTCACCCGAGAAACACAGCTACCTGCTCTGATTTAACTGAAACAGCTCCTCCGGTGTTGTCCAAGCTAAAAGACACGCTGGAATTTAGATGAGAAAATTCAATGACTGCAACCACAGAGTTTTAAGGGGAGTTTGAGCGATCATCTGGTCTAGTAACTTCAGGCAAGTAAAATCCTAAATCATGCAGTTCTGTTGGGTAGCTTCCACTGTCAGCTTGATTCCTCTTGAGTGAGTTGATGCTTCAGGAGGGAGAGGAAACATTCCAGCTGGCACTGTAGGAACACCCTAGCTCTGTTCCTGCATGAAAGCTGGACATCCAAAGACCCAGATTCAGAAAATAACTCAGAGCCTCTGGTTGTCTATGTCTCACTGGTGACTACTTTTCAGCAAATATTTGTTTCTTCAACTTTGATTTTAGGAATAATCCATCAAGAACTTATGAGCATATGATACTGTTCTGTCAAAATCTGGATACTTCCCATACACTACTAAATCTTTTACAGAGAGAGAGAGAGAGAGAGAGAGAGAGAGAGAGAGAGAGAGAGAGAGAGAGAGGCAGGAGAGATAAAAACAGAGATAGAAACAGAGAGACTCTATCTGATCCTTTTCCAATTTTGTGAGTCTATATTCTGCACCCTTATTTTCCTCATAGGTGGGGTTTCTGGATTCCTGCCAGCGTTAGGCTTGCTTCTCAGCTTCTTAGTTGCTTATGCCATAATGATCAGGGAGGAGTCCAAACTTGAGCTCATGGCCCTCCCTTCCCTTTGAGCTCTGATTTATCTCGTTAGTTCTTTCTGCCATTCACTTGAGAAATAGGTAACAAGCACCAGATTAGTCTGGATAACTGAGTCTCACTTCTGTAAGTTGCTTGCTTGCTCGCTACTCTTCTCGTTCTCAAACCTTCAGTTGTTTTTGTGGGTATCTGCAACCTGGAGTGGGGACCATTTCCAGTCTTCAGTATGACTTGTGTCTGAGGAGGAAACACGAAAGTAAAGATGATCAATGATGAAAACACTGGAAGTATCCCTTCCAAGGTAACGGGAGAAGGGTATAGATGATGTCTGTAAAAAAATGTGCAAGAGATATCTTGGGAAGAAAACACATCTGAACTGAATTCTGCTTTCTTTTTCTGTTTTGTTCCTTCATGAGGCCAGTTGGCCACAGTAAGTAAAGAACTAAGGAAAAGAAGTCACTTTCAGTAAAGGAAAGGAATCTTGGAAGTGGCATATTGTTAGATTTACAATAAGGAGATACCTTTTCAAGATTTAATTTCTTATGCCTATAGATTTCTCTGTAGTGATTTTTTTTTCAAAAGAAAAAAATAACCCCTCCACTTGGCAATTGATATTTTTGCTGCCGGCATTTCAGGTTTTGCATTTTACTTCTAAGACAAAACTTGATCAAAACAATTTAAGCTTAGAGCGTTTGTGTCTGCTCACGGTTTCATAAGATATGTTCTGTCATATTGGTGACAAGAAGAGTACCAAGCAAACAGGCAAGTTACAAAGCAGCCAGGAAGTAAACAGGCAGAGAATGCTGGGGCTGGCAGATTTCTCCCCATACAAGCCCCCAGGACTTCTAAGGTGGTATCATTAATACCCCATAGTAGTCCTACTTGGAAAAACACAGGACACAATCATCAGAGCTGTCTTTTAGTCTCCTAAGTTTTTTTTTTTTTCAATTCAAGCTACTTGACAGTCAAAATTAAGGATCACAGTTCCCTCTTGCAAATATAAGACCTCATAAAATAATCCTGGTGGCTTCCCAGAGCGAGCCACCCTAGCCCTGAGCAGCAAAGTTAGCAGTAGACGTTTAGAGAACTGCCAGTGCCACCTGATCTAGTCAGGTTGCGTTCAGTGGGTCACGTGAGCAGTTCTCATTAACGCAGGTCCATTTGTTATGAAGAATTGGGTCCCAATTTCTCCTTGTTAATTAGGTTACCACTAATGTGGAGAAACTGTAAGTCTTTGGCTTTAATTTCTACCTAAGTTTGATTCCTTACTATTATTTATGAAGTGGCATGATACTCATACAGTTGCTATGAAATATACTTAACGTGGCATGACATTTCTTTTAGATCCACTGAGAATATTCAAGTGACTGAATAACCTCAAAGTAGAGTAAAATAAAGCCAAGCCAGAACAGCTTTGCTCACTAGACCTTACCTGAAGGGAAAAGCTGTCTTAACATTCTTCAGCTTTAGGGTAATTAACTGCAATGTGTTCAACAGAGTAGGGAGAAGGGAGAGTTTAGCAACATCTTTTAATGAAGAAACATCTAGAAAGTTGATTCCATTTCTGCCTCTAACTTCCACGTTCCCCTTAGGCAATACCCAAATACCATGTAAATCATCCCTGAGTTTTAAAAACAAACCACCCAAACACATCTTTTTTTTTTCCTTTCTCACAATTATTTAATTGTCTTTCTAATTAATTCCACACTCTGAAATAAATTATTGACTTAGCAGACTCTCTTGTTTTCTGTGACAGCTTTGGCAGTAAACAGGACATTAACAATTCATAATGAGCTGGGACATGTTTGCTTTTCTGTGTGCTAATTTGCTTCTCCATCAGAGAGAGTTTGACTCTTTCCTTCCTGCCCACTCTCTGAGGAAGAGAGTGACAGACTGTGGTCAGTGTATGTTGGAATAACAAGCATTAAAAAAAAATACAACTAAATCTTGTCATATCCAAGGATTCAGAAATAATTGATTGGACCTTTGCTCTTATCTTTTTCTTGGCCTTTCCTTCCCCTATTTTGTAGGGAGCAGCAGCATTCCACACATAGACTGGCAGTACAGACCCTAAATTTCTCTCAATAATCAGTGAGTGTTGCACATAAAGGGTTAAGCTGATTTCTTGTATACAAAATTGGATCAGACAATTCTCCATGAAATGCATCTTGTGACATAGCCCCTGAGGATATGCAAGACCCTGCCTTCCCATCCTCCAGAAAATAGAATTTCTGATAGCATACAAAAATAAGAGAAAGTCAAGAAAAACTCTAATTCAATGAAGAAGAATTTGGAGGAAAATAATATCCCAATTGACAGAGTTCAGTTAGGAACATAAAGATGGAAGCTATTTTAGGGAAGGTGGCCTATTTAGTGAAGGAATCAAATGCCCTACGTTTGAAATTGAGTTACGGGGTAATAAACACAGGGGTAGGGCAAATTCAAGAGAGGTGGTCAATGAACAAGAAGACTTGTCTAATATCAGCCTGGGAGTTGTCATGTTGGTTGGATAAAGAGATGCAGGTAGTTGAAGATGAACAGAGAAATTGTGTTGCTTGGACTTTAATATGAGGAAACCTAGTGGAATCAAAAGTACTATGACAGCTCCCTCTCTAGAGAAGTTATACTAAAAATTAAGCAGATTTGGGATCCAACACAGGTATGAGTCTCAGTTTTTTCCCCTTTGATTTAGTTATATATACTCCCTTAAATAAGAACATGAGGGCAGATCTTTGCTCCAGTGACCAGGTAGTTGGGACCGCCAGGCTCAGAGACAGACAGGCATAATATCGCTTCGGTTTCAGGCAGCTTGGGTGTAACCTGCTCCCAGGTGCTGGGCTGATCTGCAGTAACCAGCGCGCCAGTTCCGCGGTGGGACCTTCTGCCTGGTGGAGGGACCCCGCGCAGGGAGGGAGCCCGCCAGCTTCCCTTCCGCGACCTCTGTTCCCGCGGACTGCGCTGGAGAGACCGGTACCCAGGCTCTCCCCCCAATATAACATCACTTGGGACACGGCCTGTTGGGGCTTCCTTCTGTGCCCGAGGGCGGGTTGGCGCTGTGGTCGTCTGGGTGCCAGATCGGCGGGCCATCGTGACCACAGGGTGAGCAGCGCCACGGAGAGTGCCCTCCGCCATCTTTGCTCCAGTGACCAGGTAGTTGGGACCACCAGGCTCAGAGACAGACAGGCATAATATCGCTTCGGGTTCAGGCAGCTTGTGTGTAACCTGCTCCCAGGTGCTGGGCTGATCTGCAGTGACCAGCGCGCCAGATCTGCTGTGGGACTTCTGCCTGGCAGAGGGACGCCCCCTCCCCCCCCCCAGGAGAGATCACACACCCCTGCACAGGGCAGGAGCCTGCCAGCCTCCCTTTGGCGACCTCTGCTCCAGGAATCCACTAGGCTGAGCCTTTAGATGTGCAAGGCCTCCCCAATATAAGATCACTTGGGGCAAAGCACATTAGGGCTCCAAAGTCACTCAGGAGCAGGCAGGCCCCAGAAATCGGTGCCAGGGGAATCCTGGTAATCCAGGGGGGCAGAAATAGCTTTGCAGGCTCACAGGAGGTCCAACCAACAGCCAGTGGCAGCAGGACCAACTAACACCAGAGGTATCCAGATGGCAAAAGGCAAACGTAGGAATGTTACTAACAGTAATCAAAGTAATGTGGGACCATCCGAACCCAACTCTCCAACAGCAGCAAGTCCTGGATACCCCACCACACCCGAAAGACAAGATCTGGATTTAAAATCACTTCTCATGATGCTATTAGAGGATCACAAGAAGGACACAAATAAATCTCATAAAGAGTTACAGGAGAACATGAATCAACGGTTAGAAGCCCTTACAAAGGAAACACAAAAATCGCTTAGAGAAATGCGGGAGAACATGGATCAAAAGATGGAGGCGCACAAGGAGACAACACAAAAATCGCTTAACGAGATGAATCAACGGGTAGATGCACTCACAAAGGAATCACAAAATTTGCATAAAGAAATGCAGAAGAATATGGGTCAACAGACGGATGCCCATAAGGAGGCAACACAAAAATTGCTTAAAGAAATGAATCAACGGTTAGATGCCCTTACAAAGGAAACACGAGAACTGCTTAAAGAAATGCAGGAGACGATGGATCAACAGATGGAATCCCATGAGGAGGAAACACAAAAATCGCTCAGAGAAATGCAGGAGAACGTGGGTCATCAGGAAGAAATCCTGAAAGAGGTAATGCAAAAATACCTTAAAGAAATACAGGAAAATACAAACAAACAAGTGAAGGATCTCAGCAAATCCATCCAGGAACTAAAAAAGGAAGTAGAAACAACTAAGAAATCACAAAGGGAGACAACTTTGGAGATAGAAAACCTTGGGAAGAAATCAGGAGTCATAGATGCAAACATCAACAATAGAATACAAGAGATGGAAGAAAGAATCTCAGGTGCTGAAGATTCCATAGAAAGCATCGACTCAACAGTCAAAGAAAATGCAAAATGCAAAAAACGCGTAACCCAAAACATCCAGGAAATCCAGGACACAATGAGAAGACCAAACCTAAGGATTATAGGTATAGATGAGAGTGAAGATTTGCAACTTAAAGGGCCAGTAAACATCTTCAACAAAATTATGGAGGAAAACTTCCCTAACTTAAAGAGAGAGATGCCGATGAACATACAAGAAGCCTACAGAACTCCAAACAGACTGGACCAGAACAGAAATACCTCCCGTCACATAATAATCAAAACACCGAATGTTCTAAACAAAGAAAGAATACTAAATGCAGTAAGAGAAAAGGGCCAAGTAACATACAAAGGAAGACCTATCCGAATCACATCAGACTTCTCACCAGAGACTATGAAAGCCAGAAGATCCTGGGCAGATCTCATGCAGACACTAAGACAGCACAAATGCCAGCCTAGACTACTATACCCAGCAAAACTCTCAATCACCATAGATGGAGAGACCAAGATATTCCATGATAAAACCAAATTTTCACAATATCTTTCCACAAATCCAGCCCTGCAACGGATAATAGGTGGAAACCTCCAATACAGGGAGAGAAACAACACCCTGGAAAAAATGAGATAATAACCTTCTTGAATCAAACCCAAAAGTAGATAACCACTCAAACATAAAGATAGCGTCAAGAATGGCAGATGGCAATAATCACTATGCCTTAATCTCTCTTAATATCAATGGTCTCAATTCCCCAATTAAAAGACATAGACTAGCAGACTGGATACGTAAACAGGACCCAGCTTTTTGCTGCATGCAGGAAACGCACCTCAGTGTCAAAGACAAACACTACCTCAGAGTAAAAGGCTGGAAAACAATTTTACAAGCAAATGGCCCCAAGAAACGAGGTGGAGTAGCCATCCTAATATCGGATAAAATTGATTTTCAACCCAAAGTCATCAAAAAAGACACAGAAGGACACTACATACTGATCAAGGGAAAAATCCACCATCAAGAACTCTCAATCCTGAATATCTATGCTCCAAATGCAAGGGCACCCTCATTCGTAAAAGAAACTTTACTAAAACTCAAAGCACACATCGCACCGCACACAATAATAGTGGGTGACTTCAACACCCCGCTCTCTGAAATGGATCGTTCAGGAAAGCAGAAACTAAACAGGGACACAGTGAATCTAATTGAAGCCTTGGACCAAATGGAACTAACTGATATATATAGAACATTTCATCCTAGAGCTAAAGAATACACCTTCTTCTCAGCTCCTCATGGTACCTTCTCCAAAATTGACCATATAATTGGTCACAAATCAGACCTCAACAGATACAAGAAGATAGAAATAATCCCATGCCTCCTATCAGATCACTATGGAATAAGGGTGGTCTTCAATGGCAACAAAAACAAAAGAAAACCCACGTACACATGGAGGCTGAACAATGCTCTACTCAATGATAACTTGGTCAAGGTGGAAATAAAGAAAGAAATCAAAGACTTTTTGAAAGTTAATGAAAATGAAGGCACAACATACCCTAACTTATGGGACACAATGAAAGCAGTGCTAAGAGGAAAATTCATAGCCCTGAGTGCCGCCAAAAAGAAACGGGAGACAGCATACACTAACAGCTTAATGGCACACCTGAAAGCCCTGGAACAAAAAGAAGCAAATACACCAAAGAGGAGTAGAAGGCAGGAAATCATCAAACTCAGGGCTGAAATCAATCAAGTAGAAACAAATAAAACCATACAAAGAATCAACAAAACGAGGAGTTGGTTCTTTGAGAAAATCAACAAGATAGATAAGCCCTTAGCCAGACTAACCAGAGGGCACAGAGATAGTATCCAAATTAATAAAATCAGAAACGAAAAGGGAGAGATAACAACAGAAACTGAGGAAATTCAAAAAATCATCAGATCCTACTACAAAAACCTGTATTCAACACAACTAGAAAATCTTGAGGAAATGGACAATTTCCTTGACAGATACCAAGTACCAAAATTAAATCAGGATCAAATAGACCATCTAAACCGTCCTATAACCCCTGAAGAAATAGAAGTTGTCATTGGAAGTCTTCCAACCAAAAAAAGCACAGGTCCAGATGGTTTTAGTGCAGAATTCTATCAGACCTTCAAAGAAGACCTAACACCAATACTCTTCAAACTGTTCCACAAAATAGAAACAGAAGGAACACTACCCAACTCGTTCTATGAAGCCACAATTACACTAATACCAAAAGCACACAAAGATCCGACAAAGAAAGAGAATCTCAGGCCAATCTCTCTTATGAATATCGATGCAAAAATACTCAATAAAATTCTTGCCAACCGAATCCAAGAACACATCAAAACGATCATTCACCACGATCAAGTAGGCTTCATCCCAGGGATGCAGGGATGGTTCAATATAAGGAAATCCATCAATGTAATCCACTACATAAACAATCTCAAAGAAAAAAACCACATGGTCATCTCATTAGATGCTGAGAAAGCATTTGACAAAATTCAGCATCCTTTCATGCTAAAGGTCTTGGAAAGATCAGGAATTCAAGGCCCATATCTAAACATAGTAAAAGCAATTTACAGCAAACCAGTAGCCAGCATCAATCTAAACGGAGAGAAACTTGAAGCAATCCCACTAAAATCAGGGACTAGACAAGGCTGCCCTCTCTCTCCATATCTTTTCAATATAGTACTTGAAGTTCTAGCTAGAGCAATTAGACAAGAAAAAGAGGTCAAAGGGATACAAATTGGAAAGGAAGAAGTCAAACTATCACTATTTGCAGACGATATGATAGTATACATAAGCGACCCAAAGAACTCCACCAGAGAACTCCTACAGCTGATAAACGACTTCAGCAAAGTGGCCGGATATAAAATCAACTCAAGCAAGTCAGAAGCCTTCCTATACTCAAAGGATAAGCAGGCTGAGAAAGAAGTAAGAGAAATAATACCCTTTACGATAGCCACAAACCATATTAAGTATCTTGGCGTGACGCTAACCAAACAAGTGAAAGATCTGTATGACAAGAACTTCAAGTCTCTGAAGAAAGTAATTGAAGAAGACCTCGGAAGATGGAAAAATCTGCCATGCTCATGGATTGGCAGGATTAATATAGTAAAAATGAGCATCTTACCAAAAGTAATACACAGATTCAATGCAATCCCCATCAAAATCCCAACTCAATTCTTCATAGAGTTAGAAAGAGCAATTCAAAAATTCATCTGGAATAACAGAAAACCCAGAATAGCTAAAACTATTCTCAAGAGTAAAAGAACCTCTGGGGGAATCAGTATCCCGGACCTCAAGCTGTACTACAGAGCAATAGTGTTAAAAACTGCATGGTATTGGTACAGTAACAGACATGTAGATCAATGGAACAGAATTGAAGACCCAGAAATGAATCCACACTCCTATGGTCACTTGATCTTTGACAAAGGAGCTAAAACCATCCAGTGGAAAAAAGATAGCCTTTTCAACAAATGGTGCTGGCTCAACTGGAGGTCAACATGCAGAAGAATGCAAATTGACCCATCCTTATCTCCTTGCACTAAGCTCAATTCTAAGTGGATCAAAGATCTCCACATAAAACCAGACACACTGAAACTAATAGAAGGGAAACTAGGGAAGAACCTTGAACATATGGGCACAGGGGAGAATTTCCTGAACAGAACTCCAATAGCTTATACTCTAAGATCAAGAATAGACAAATGGGACCTCATTAAATTACAAAGTTTTTGCAAGGCAAAAGACACCGTCAAAAAGACAAAGCGGCAACCAACTAACTGGGAAATGATCTTTACCAACCTTACATCCGACAGAGGGCTAATATCCAAGATATACAAAGAACTCAAGAAGTTAAACTCCAGAGAGGCAAGTAACCCTATTAAAAAATGGGGTACAGAGCTCCACAAAGAGTTCTCACCTGAAGAATATCTAATGGCTGAGAAGCACCTAAAGAGATGTTCATCATCCTTAGTCATTAGGGAAATGCAAATCAAAACAACCCTGAGATTCCATCTCACACCAGTCAGGATGGCTAAGATCAAAAACACAGGAGACAGCAGTTGTTGGCGAGGATGTGGAGAAAGAGGAACACTCCTCCACTGCTGGTGGAATTGCAGGCTGGTACAACCACTCTGGAAAGCAGTCTGGCGGCTCCTCAGAAAACTGGGCATGACACTTCCGGAGGATCCGGCTATACCACTCCTGGGCATATACCCAGAGACTTTACCTGCATGCAATAAGGACACATGCTCCACTATATTCATAGCAGCCTTATTTATAATAGCCAGAAGCTGGAAAGAACCCAGATGTCCCTCAACGGAGGAATGGATTCAGAAGATGTGGTATATTTACACAATGGAATACTACTCTGCAATTAAAAACAATGAATTCACGAAATTCCTAGGCAAATGGTCAGAACTTGAAAATATCATCCTTAGTGAGGTAACCCAATCACAAAAGATCACACATGGTATGAAGTCACTGATAAGGGGATATTGACCCAGAATCTCAGAATACCCTAGACACAATCAGCATATCAATAGATTTCTAAAAAGATGGAAGGAGAGACCCCTGGTCCTGGAAAGACTGGATGTAGGGGAACGCCAGGACAGAGTAATGAGAGGGGGTTGAACGGAGAAAAGAGGGAGGGAAGGGGGCTTATGGGACTTTCGGGGAGGGAGGAAACGGGAAAGGGGAATTGATTTGGAATGTAAATTAAAAAAATAAAATAAAATTAAATTAAAAAAAAAATAGCTTTCAACACAATGAAAGCTTTTGAGTCAAAAAAAAAAAAAAAAAAAAAGAAAAGAAACTTGGCATCAAATAAATTAAAAAAAAAAAAAAAAAAAAAAAAAAAAAAAAAAAAAAGAACATGAGGGCAGGTGTACAAGTCAGGAATAAAGCATTTGCCCAAGTCCCTGTATTCTATACCTAGCATACCCAGAAAATAAAATATGAAAAATTTGGGGGGAGAGATAATGTACAATTTAATGTGGAGTTGATATGTAGTATTTATTTAATAAACTATAGTAAATATTATTTATTATACATAGTATCATAAATAGTTAAAATTATAGTTTACTTGGTAGGGTACTTACCTAGCACATACAAGCTTCTGATTTTAGATCCTAGCATCCTATAAATGGGACATGAATTATGGTGGCACATGATTATAATACCTTACTATAAAGGTAGAAGTAAGAAGCAAGAGTTTAGCAACATTCAGGGTTGCATACTGAGGCCTAGGCAGACATAAGCTTGCTTCATAATAGGTAAATACAATAAAGTGAATAGTGTGAATATGGACCACATTTAAATATCATCCTTTATATTAAATCATGCTTCAAGAGACATGGCATTGAAAGAATTCCTGAACTTTGGATCCTAGAGTTTTTGATGAACTTGCTAAGCAAGATTACAGACTTGGTTCTGTGACCCATGCTTTTACCCATCTCTTATGCCAGCTTTAAGGTAGAACTTCCAAATAAGAAGTCTCCCTGTGGCCAGAGAATGGCTAATCATTCACCTACATGGGAGATGACTTAATTCATAACCACTGGAAACGGGAGCCCCAGATGAAAAGTTTTAATTGTAAGGCTAATGTCACCAGGCAGTCAAGTGGAGAAGCAATGAAAAGCTGCATGAAGAAGAATATTATGCAAATTGATCTGAAAATTGCTTGTAGTTATATTATCTCTAAGAAACCATTTCTGCTAATTCAAGGAACTATTTCTTTTCTCCACAAAGACCGTTGGTACTCTGGGAAACAGGAAACCCTTAGCAGAAGCAGGGCAGCCTTTGGCCATCCACTGGTTCCTTGAAAGGGCACACCTGTACACATATGGCTCAAGTTACTAGTCCACTACCAGGAAGTGGATTCTGACGAGTTTTCTGTCTTTTTGCTCCCTCCTCTTCATGTTCAGCATGTACTATAATATCCGGAATATAGCACTCATGCTGTAGATATGAAGGCATAGTTTTACGCTCATTTTCTTAAATAACACCACAGCTGGAAAAGAGATTGGACTCATTGAATGGAAGGTCTTAAACACTGTGTTGTTGTTTTTTTTTATTTGCTATGAGTTTTTCTGTGCTATTGGGCTTGTTTGTACAATGGGTGTGTGTTGTGATACATGCATCAGAAGACTGACTTTTCACTCCCTGACAATGTATTCTTCACTGTCTAAAAGTGGATCCACACAGACTGCAGAGCCAACAGAAAGCAGAAGAAATCAGATGAGTAACGCTGCCTCATTCTGTCCCTGCTCTTTTTTCAGGAAAATGTGCTTCAGGCTGCTGAAAGATGGAACTGGCGTGCTCCTTCCCACATCATCCCTTATCTTGAACATCATCCCTATCTGACCTTTGTTTGGCCTTCTGTATATAGGAATCACATTTAGAAATGTACACAAGTGGGCAGTCTGCAAAATGAAAACAAGCCCATGAAAGCAGCATGCTTTGTCTATAGTCTCATTGTTATTCATTTCACTGGATTTGATTTATTCTCAGAATTTTGATGATCATACTTTTAAATCACTCCTAAAACTGTCAGTAATTTGCATCACAGTTGAACCAGAAAATTGCGAAATTGCATATTCATACAAGTACAAATCATTTCATTCATCTTCTCTGTGGACCTTAAGCAAAGGAAGTTTAGTTTAAATTTTCATCAACATGGATACCTGGCCACTGTCCCTTTTCATATACAAACAGCTACCTACTACACTACAATCGAATTTGTAGTCTGAGGCATGCCTATTTACCCTCATAAATTATTTCCAAATATTTTCCTAAAAGTCACTTTATATTATAGTGTTTTTCTAAGAACATCATGCAAACAACTAACTTGGATTTGTGTCTAGTAGTGAGGTCATCCTTTGGAAAACTATTAGGGAAGCATTTAGAGAGTCTTTGCTAACCAAGAGCTCAAGTTCAATGATATTGATTTGGTAATCCCAAGCAGGATGTATCTTACTACACCTCTGTCAAAAGATGTCTTAGAAGAAGAAAGCAGTATGCACTGAAGTTGTTGGGGAAGTTTCTATAAAAATGAAGGGCTAATCAGGTAAGGGATAGTGGAGGGAAATAGCAGAAGAGGTATACAGATACATAAATGCTTGTGTCTGCTGTGTTGACCAACATTTTAGAGTACCACTTACAAAGTAGGTAATGTTTCCCTAGAGTTGTGCAGTAAGCGGCTTGCCCAACTTGCTCTGATGAAGAATATGCTAAAATCAGAGAAGAAAGTGGTTAGAGCATCATCCATTAAGAGTGGAGTAGGGGCAGTAACCAGCGCGCCAGCTCTGCTGTGGGACTTCTGCCTGGCAGAGGGACCCCGCACTGGGCGGGAGCCTACCAGCTTTCCTTCCGCGACCTCTGTTCCCGCAGACTGCGCTGAAGAGACAGGTACACTAAGCTCCCTATCCCCAATATAACATCACTTGGGACACGGCCTGTTGGGGCTTCCGTCTGTGCCCAAGAACGGGTCAGCACTGTGGTCGTCTGGGTGCCAGATCGGCGGGCCATCGCATCTACAGGGTGAGCTGCGCCACGGAGAGAGTGCAGATTGCACTCCGCCATCTTTGCACCAGTGGCTGGGAGGTTGGGACAGCCAGGTTCTGAGACAGAAAGGCTTAATATGCTTGGGTTTCGGGCAGCTTGTGTGTATGCGGCTCCCAAGTGCTGGGCTGATCTGCAGTAACCAGTGCGCCAGCTCTGCTGTGGGACTTCTGCCTGGCAGAGGGACGCCCCCTCCCCCCCAGGAGAGATCACACACCCCTGCACAGGGCAGGAGCCTACCAGCCTCCCTTTGGCGACCTCTGCTCCAGGAATCCACTAGGCTGAACCTTTAGATGTGCAAGGCCTCCCCAATATAAGATCACTTGGGGCAAGGCACATTAGGGCTCCAAAGTCACTCAGGAGCAGGCAGGCCCCAGAAATCGGTGCCAGGGGAATCCTGGTAATCCAGGGGGGCAGAAATAGCTTTGCAGGCTCACAGGAGGTCCAACCAACAGCCAGTGGCAGCAGGACCAACTAACACCAGAGGTATCCAGATGGCAAAAGGCAAACGTAGGAATGTTACTAACAGAAATCAAAGTAATGTGGGACCATCCGAACCCAACTCTCCAACAGCAGCAAGTCCTGGATACCCCACCACACCCGAAAGACAAGATCTGGATTTAAAATCACTTCTCATGATCCTATTAGAGGATCACAAGAAGGACACAAATAAATCTCATAAAGAGTTACAGGAGACCATGAATCAACGGTTAGAAGCCCTTACAAAGGAAACACAAAAATTGCTTAGAGAAATGCGGGAGAACATGGATCAAAAGATGGAGGCACACAAGGAGACAACACAAAAATCGCTTAACGAGATGAATCAACGGGTAGATGCACTCACAAAGGAATCACAAAATTTGCATAAAGAAATGCAGAAGAATATGGGTCAACAGATGGATGCCCATAAGGAGGCAACACAAAAATTGCTTAAAGAAATGAATCAACGGTTAGATGCCCTTACAAAGGAAACACGAGAGCTGCTTAAAGAAATGCAGGAGACGATGGATCAACAGATGGAATCCCATGAGGAGGAAACACAAAAATCGCTCAGAGAAATGCAGGAGAACGTGGGTCATCAGGAAGAAATCCTGAAAGAGGAAATGCAAAAATACCTTAAAGAAATACAGGAAAATACAAACAAACAAGTGAAGGATCTCAGCAAATCCATCCAGGAACTAAAAAAGGAAGTAGAAACAACTAAGAAATCACAAAGGGAGACAACTTTGGAGATAGAAAACCTTGGGAAGAAATCAGGAGTCATAGATGCAAACATCAACAATAGAATACAAGAGATGGAAGAAAGAATCTCAGGTGCTGAAGATTCCATAGAAAGCATCGACTCAACAGTCAAAGAAAATGCAAAATGCAAAAAACGTGTAACCCAAAACATCCAGGAAATCCAGGACACAATGAGAAGACCAAACCTAAGGATTATAGGTATAGATGAGAGTGAAGATTTGCAACTTAAAGGGCCAGTAAACATCTTCAACAAAATTATGGAGGAAAACTTCCCTAACTTAAAGAGAGAGATGCCGATGAACGTACAAGAAGCCTACAGAACTCCAAACAGACTGGACCAGAACAGAAATACCTCCCGTCACATAATAATCAAAACACCGAATGTTCTAAACAAAGAAAGAATACTAAAAGCAGTAAGAGAAAAGGGCCAAGTAACATACAAAGGAAGACCTATCCGAATCACATCAGACTTCTCACCAGAGACTATGAAAGCCAGAAGATCCTGGGCAGATCTCATGCAGACACTAAGACAGCACAAATGCCAGCCTAGACTACTATACCCAGCAAAACTCTCAATCACCATAGATGGAGAGACCAAGATATTCCATGATAAAACCAAATTTTCACAATATCTTTCCACAAATCCAGCCCTGCAACGGATAATAGGTGGAAACCTCCAATACAGGGAGAGAAACAACACCCAGGAAAAAATGAGATAATAACCTTCTTGAATCAAACCCAAAAGTAGATAACCACTCAAACAGAAAGATAGCGTCAAGAATGGCAGATGGCAATAATCACTATGCCTTAATCTCTCTTAATATCAATGGTCTCAATTCCCCAATTAAAAGACATAGACTAGCAGACTAGATACGTAAACAGGACCCAGCATTTTGCTGCATGCAGGAAACGCACCTCAGTGTCAAAGACAAACACTACCTCAGAGTAAAAGGCTGGAACACAATTTTACAAGCAAATGGCCCCAAGAAACGAGGTGGAGTAGCCATCCTAATATCGGATAAAATTGATTTTCAACCTAAAGTCATCAAAAAAGACACAGAAGGACACTACATACTGATCAAGGGAAAAATCCACCATCAAGAACTCTCAATTCTGAATATCTATGCTCCAAATGCAAGGGCACCCTCATTCTTAAAAGAAACTTTACTAAAACTCAAAGCACACATCGCACCGCACACAATAATAGTGGGTGACTTCAACACCCCGCTCTCTGAAATGGATCGTTCAGGAAAGCAGAAATTAAACAGGGACACAGTGAATCTAATTGAAGCCTTGGACCAAATGGAACTAACTGATATATATAGAACATTTCATCCTAGAGCTAAAGAATACACCTTCTTCTCAGCTCCTCATGGTACCTTCTCCAAAATTGACCATATAATTGGTCACAAATCAGACCTCAACAGATACAAGAAGATAGAAATAATCCCATGCCTCCTATCAGATCACTATGGAATAAGGGTGGTCTTCAATGGCAACAAAAACAAAAGAAAACCCACGTACACATGGAGGCTGAACAATGCTCTACTCAATGATAACTTGGTCAAGGTGGAAATAAAGAAAGAAATCAAAGACTTTTTGAAAGTTAATGAAAATGAAGGCACAACATACCCTAATTTATGGGACACAATGAAAGCAGTGCTAAGAGGAAAATTCATAGCCCTGAGTGCCGCCAAAAAGAAACGGGAGACAGCATACACTAACAGCTTAATGGCACACCTGAAAGCCCTGGAACAAAAAGAAGCACATACACCAAAGAGTAGTAGAAGGCAGGAAATCATCAAACTCAGGGCTGAAATCAATCAAGTAGAAACAAATAAAACCATACAAAGAATCAACAAAACGAGGAGTTGGTTCTTTGAGAAAATCAACAAGATAGATAAGCCCTTAGCCAGACTAACCAGAGAGCACAGAGATAGTATCCAAATTAATAAAATCAGAAATGAAAAGGGAGAGATAACAACAGAAACTGAGGAAATTCAAAAAATCATCAGATCCTACTACAAAAACCTGTATTCAACACAAGTAGAAAATCTTGAGGAAATGGACAATTTCCTTGACAGATACCAAGTACCAAAATTAAATCAGGATCAAATAGACCATCTAAACCGTCCTATAACCCCTGAAGAAATAGAAGTTGTCCTTGGAAATCTTCCAACCAAAAAAAGCACAGGTCCAGATGGTTTTAGTGCAGAATTCTATCAGACCTTCCAAGAAGACCTAACACCAATACTCTTCAAACTGTTCCACAAAATAGAAACAGAAGGAACACTACCCAACTCGTTCTATGAATCCACAATTACACTAATACCAAAAGCACACAAAGATCCGACAAAGAAAGAGAATCTCAGGCCAATCTCTCTTATGAATATCGATGCAAAAATACTCAATAAAATTCTTGCCAACCGAATCCAAGAACACATCAAAACGATCATTCACCACGATCAAGTAGGCTTCATCCCAGGGATGCAGGGATGGTTCAATATAAGGAAATCCATCAATGTAATCCACTACATAAACAATCTCAAAGAAAAAAAAACCACATGGTCATCTCATTAGATGCTGAGAAAGCATTTGACAAAATTCAGCATCCTTTCATGCTAAAGGTCTTGGAAAGATCAGGAATTCAAGGCCCATATCTAAACATAATAAAAGCAATTTACAGCAAACCGGTAGCCAACATCAATCTAAATGGAGAGAAACTTGAAGCAATCCCACTAAAATCAGGGACTAGACAAGGCTGCCCTCTCTCTCCATATCTTTTCAATATAGTACTTGAAGTTCTAGCTAGAGCAATTAGACAACAAAAAGAGGTCAAAGGGATACAAATTGGAAAGGAAGAAGTCAAACTATCACTATTTGCAGACGATATGATAGTATACATAAGTGACCCAAAGAACTCCACCAGAGAACTCCTATAGCTGATAAACGACTTCAGCAAAGTGGCCGGATATAAAATCAACTCAAGCAAGTCAGAAGCCTTCCTATACACAAAGGATAAGCAGGCTGAGAAAGAAGTAAGAGAAATAATACCCTTCACGATAGCCACAAACCATATTAAGTATCTTGGCGTGACTCTAACCAAACAAGTGAAAGATCTGTATGACAAGAACTTCAAGTCTCTGAAGAAAGAAATTGAAGAAGACCTCAGAAGATGGAAAAATCTGCCATGCTCATGGATTGGCAGGATTAATATAGTAAAAATGAGCATCTTACCAAAAGTAATACACAGATTCAATGCAATCCCCATCAAAATTCCAACTCAATTCTTCATAGAGTTAGAAAGAGCAATTCAAAAATTCATCTGGAATAACAGAAAACCCAGAATAGCTAAAACTATTCTCAAGAGTAAAAGAACCTCTGGGGGAATCAGTATCCAGGACCTCAAGCTGTACTACAGAGCAATAGTGTTAAAAACTGCATGGTATTGGTACAGTAACAGACATGTAGATCAATGGAACAGAATTGAAGACCCAGAAATGAATCCACACTCCTATGGTCACTTGATCTTTGACAAAGGAGCTAAAACCATCCAGTGGAAAAAAGATAGCCTTTTCAACAAATGGTGCTGGCTCAGCTGGAGGTCAACATGCAGAAGAATGCAAATTGACCCATCCTTATCTCCTTGCACTAAGCTCAATTCTAAGTGGATCAAAGATCTCCACATAAAACCAGACACACTGAAACTAATAGAAGGGAAACTAGGGAAGAACCTTGAACATATGGGCACAGGGGAGAATTTCCTGAACAGAACTCCAATAGCTTATGCTCTAAGATCAAGAATAGACAAATGGGACCTCATTAAGTTACAAAGTTTTTGCAAGGCAAAAGACACTGTCAAAAAGACAAAGCGGCAACCAACTAACTGGGAAATGATCTTTACCAACCTTACATCCGACAGAGGGCTAATATCCAATATATACAAAGAACTCAAGAAGTTAAACTCCAGAGAGGCAAGTAACCCTATTAAAAAATGGGGTACAGAGCTACACAAAGAGTTCTCACCTGAAGAATATCTAATGGCTGAGAAGCACCTAAAGAGATGTTCATCATCCTTAGTCATTAGGGAAATGCAAATCAAAACAACCCTGAGATTCCATCTCACACCAGTCAGGATGGCTAAGATCAAAAACACAGGAGACAGCAATTGTTGGTGAGGATGTGGAGAAAGAGGAACACTCCTCCACTGCTGGTGGAATTGCAGGCTGGTACAACCACTCTGGAAAGCAGTCTGGCGGTTCCTCAGAAAACTGGGCATGACACTCCTGGAGGATCCGGCTATACCACTCCTGGGCATATACCCAGAGACTTTACCTGCATGCAATAAGGACACATGCTCCACTATGTTCATAGCAGCCTTATTTATAATAGCCAGAAGCTGGAAAGAACCCAGATGTCCCTCAACGGAGGAATGGATTCAGAAGATGTGGTATATCTACACAATGGAATACTACTCTGCAATTAAAAACAATGAATTCACGAAATTCCTAGGCAAATGGTCAGATCTTGAAAATATCATCCTTAGTGAGGTAACCCAATCACAAAAGAACATGGTATGCAGTCACTGATAAGGGAATATTGACCCAGAATCTCGGAATACCCTAGACACAATCCGCATATCAATAGATTTCTAAGAAGATGGAAGGAGAGACCCCTGGTCCTGGAAAGACTGGATGTAGGGGAATGCCAGGACAGAGTAAGGAGAGGGGGTTGAATGGAGAAAAGAGGGAGGGAAGGGGGCTTATGGGACTTTCGGGGAGGGAGGAAACGGGAAAGGGGAAGTGATTTGGAATGTAAATTAAAAAAAAAAAGAGTGGAGTAGGCTGGCTGAAAGTATCTCCCTCTGTATTTGTCACGCACTAGCAGAGCCTCCCAGGTGACAGATATATCCGACTCCAGTCAGCAAGTATTTGTTGGCATCGATAATAGTGTCTGGGTTTTGTAACTGTATATGGGATGGATCAGTAGGTGGGGTAGTCTCTGGATGGTCTTTCCCCCAGTCTCTGCTCCACACTTTGTATCTCCTTCTGTGGGTATTTTGTTCCACCTTCTAAGAAGGACCAGAGTATCCATACTTTGTTCTTCCTTCTTCTTGGGCATCATCTGATATGTAAATTGTGTCTTGGGTATTCTAAGCTTCTGAACTGAGAACAGGGTCCCCAATGGGGGAGCTAGAGAAAGGACCCAAGGAGCTGAAGGGGTTTGCAGAGCCATAGGAGGAAAAATGATATGAGCCACCCAGTACTCCCAGAGCTTCCAGGGACAAAAACATCAACCAGATAGTACACGTGGTGTTACAAATTGCTCCAGATGAGGTAGCAGAGGATGGCCTTGTTGGACATCAAAGGGAAGAGAGGCCCTTGGTTCTGGAAAGGCTCGATGCAGCAGTGTAGGGGAATACCAGGACAGGGAACTAGGAGGGGGTTGATTGGGGAACAGTGGGAGTGGTGATGGCTTATGGGAATTTTGGCGGGGGGGGGGACCAGGAAAGAGGAAATAATTTGAAATGTAAATAAATAACATATCTAATAAAAAAAAGAAAAAAAAATTTTTAAAAAAAAGAGTGGAGCAGGGAGTTCTCCATACCCATGCCACTGCTGTTTTGCAGCCAAGGGACCTCATACAAATTATGAATTACTTTTCCTCTCTGTCTTAGTTTTCTGATTCAATACATCAAGCTTATAAAGTAGTCCCTCATTAATGACTATAAAGAAAAATAAAGAATATATTAAATATTTAGTATACTTACTATGTATGTATGTATGGATGGATGGATGGTTATTGTACTAAATTTCAGATTTTACTGTTTTTACTTTAATTTGGAAGGCTAGGGTAAGTGTAAAATTGAAGTGAACATGGTCTGAGAATGCGGCTGAGGTTACCCCAGGTTTCTTGTTCCATTATGGAGGCAGTTTCTTAGGATTTTTAAAAATTCTTTTATATTTTGATGTTATGAGATAATTACATAAATTCTCCCTTCTCTTTCCTCTCTCTGAACAAGTTTATTTAAACTTACTTGCTCTCTTTTAAAGTTATGGCTTCTTTTTGTATTAATTGTTGATATATATATGGATCTCTCTCTCTCTCTCTCTCTCTCTCTCTCTCTCTCTCTCTCTCTCTCTCTCTCACACACACACACACACACACACACATATCCTGCTCAGTCTTTATAATGTTGCTTGTATGTATGCCTTTCCTTTTGTTTATTTGTTTGTTTTGGTTATCATATTGGTAGTTATATTTTCTTTTTTGTTTGTTAATTTAAAAATATATGTCTTCTCATATAATATATCCTGATTATGGTTTCTATTACTTATTATACTCTTCCCAGCTCTCCCCTACCTCCCCTCCTATCTGGAACCAACCCCTTTCTGTCTCTACTTATAAAGCAAACAGGATTCTATGGGATGATAATAATAAAATGGACTATTATAAGGTAAAATAAAACCTAATACATTGGAATAGGTATTAACGAACAGGAAGAAAAGAGTCTAAGAAATGGCATGAAAAACAAATATGGATGCAGAGACCCACTTGTTTCTACACTCAAAAATCCCAGAAAATCACTAAACTAGAAGCTATAATATGTACACAAAGGATCTGTGGGGTCAAAAAGTATTTAAGTAAAATAAAACTAAAATGAAAAATAAAATAAAGAAAAAGGAAAAACCCTGATATGACATCAAGAGACAAGGAACATCTAAAGATGCTGCTGGGCAGGCAGCCTACCCTTAGGAGTAGTTTGTTTTTTCCAGTGAGAATCCCTTGGGGAAAGCTCAGCTTCCATTTGCAAGTCCTTACCATTTGGAGATAGCTTTTGAGTTAGGGATGGAGGCATCTGTCCACTTTTCTTTTCTAGGACCCTGTCTTGTTCAGACCCATACAGGCCCTATGCATACTTTCTCAGTCTCTTCAAGTTAGTATGTATCAATCCTGTTGATTTAGAGGGCCTTGTTCCCTAGCTGCCCCCCAATCCTCTCTCTCTCTCTTACACTCATAGTGCTTACTCATCTGCAGAGTTTCGTGAGTCCTGAGAAGAGAGATTCAATGGGAGGTCATCCTAGTTAGTATTGAGTGTTCCAAAGCCTCTCACTCTGCATAATATCTGGCTCAGGTCACAGTATTTGTTCCCATCTGCTGCAGGAGGAAGCTTCTCTGATGATGGTTGAGCAAGGCACGGATCAGCGTCCCTGAATGGTGTGTCATATGTATGCTTTAGGGTTGACCATTCTGTGTTGGATAACCAGTTTGTGTTCTTTTTCCCAGGGAAGACTATGTCTTGGCTGTCAGCATCCCTTACTTGTCTGTAGTTCTTTGTGTAGGGTTGAGGCTTTGGAGCTTTCCCTTATCCGCATTGCCATGCCTGTCCATGTTTAAGTAGCAGTGTTGATGAGACTTTATTGGTGCAACAGATGGAGACTAACGAGAAAACCACAACCAACCAAAATGCAGAATTGTGGATCCCAGTTCCAGTAGACATTAACAATACAAGTAGGGCTCGAGGATCATTGTGGAAGAGGATGCAGACACATTGTAACAAAACAGAAGTCAGGGAGGTTTCTATGAGATTGTGTTTCTTAGGTTTGCTAGGACATAGACCCATAAAGTCTCATGGAGATTTTACAGTAAGACAACAAAGAAAGTTGTAATAATATCAGAGAGCTGGATGGGTTATATTAAGATGATGGAACTCAGCTATAGGTCTTATTTTCTGCCAGACAATAACTCTTAGTCCTTTGATGGGTAGACAACAAGGATTTTGTTAAGTTAATATATTCTAAGAGGTCTTTTTAAAAATCTATTTGTCAAAATTTTAGGTTCACTAATAGCATCATATTAGGTCTCACAATGGGGAGGGAGCCAAGGACTAACTTTTTAGTAGACTAAAAATTACCTATAATAAATTGTAATTAGGTCTGAACCTGAAACATTACAAGCTCTCCACATTCATTGAAGCTGTATGCAGTCAGCCTCTGCAGATGAACTAAACTTTCAGGACTTCTCGCTCACATTTCTGTCTGTTGGTCTAGCATCATATTTTCTACAAGTGAGTGGCCACACATTATTTATTATTATAAAACCCTTCATAGCTAGGAAGGTTTATTGCAGGAACCGATACAGGTGAAACAGAAATGGAAAGGACAGCAGACTTTAGGAGAGATGAATGGCTTGTAAATGCACTTAGATAATAGAAAAGAAACTAATCATGATGACTCAGATAAGATTGGTTTTTAAAGATGTAACTATTTTTATGTTATGTGAATGGGTGTTTTGCTTGCATGTATGTCTCTGTATCAGATGTGTGCAGTACCCACAGAGGGCAGAAGGCATCAGATGCCCTGAGAAAGGAGGTACAGACTACTGTTAGCTGTCATATAAGCATTGAATTTTGAGTCCTGGTTTCTGGAAGATGAGAGAGTGTTATTAAAAGGTAAGATATCCATCCCACACTATGACTTAAAAAATGTACTTTATGTTTGATATGATGTTTATATGTGACATATAATAGGATTATTATACTTAAAATTAACATAATCAGGAACACTAATTAGAGTAATAGATAAAGAAAGCATGCATTTTAAACAACCAAATTTACAAACTTTTAAAAAGCTAGCGTAGTTTCTCCTGTATTTACAGTTACTTTACTCTATGAACCATCTTAACTATATTTGAAATATTGAAAAATTTATTATCTTTTAACTTTAGTTTGAAAGGTAATTGAAAACATTATAAGATATATGGTAGTATAGGATATTTAAAATGTTTAAAAAAAATCAAGACTTTTTGTACTACGAATTAATAGTTATACTATTATATGGCAAACTATTGTTCTTTCTAGGGGTCTGCCTGGTAAAGAAGCAATCTTACCCAATCTGGAATGTATCAGAACCCAAGTGATCTGGTATGGGAGATATCCAGTTCTATCCTCTTCCCCATGGTCAGCTGTCTGTCTATCCCCTCTCACATAAGGAGACAAAAGAAGTAAGCAGCTTGAGTGGGGTTTACAGTCTGGAGAACTAGGTTTATTATAAAACTGAAACAAAAGGTAAGATGGCGGAGCATACTGTAGTACTGATACCACACTGCGGATGATAATTATGCCACTAGATTATACCTAGCTACCAAGAATTTTCCTATAAGATATGTATCAAATACAAGAGCAATAAATAGCTAGAAGGAAAGGGAGTGAACCTTAAAATCATATATGGCAGGATTTAAAATGACAGTAATTAGCATGCTGAGAGCCTTAGGAATCAGGAAGCACAGAACAGCAATGGGAGCAGAAGGATGGAAATTCCAAGAAAACAAAAAGAGACAGCAGACATCAGAAGCACTGCAGCAGAGACGAAGAACACCTTTGAAGGTCTTGTTAGTAGACTGGAAACTGCTAAGGAAAGCATTTCTGACCTTGAGGATATCTCAACAGGGGTCCACAAAATTGAAAAGCAAAGAAAAATAAGGTGGGGAAATCCCACAATGAACAGAATATTCAAAGATTTTGGGAAACCTGCAGAAAGCATATAATGCACAAGGTTGGAACAGCAGAAAAAAAAAGAGGAAGAGAAGACAGATTTGAAACAATAATGACCAAGAGTTTCATCAAATTAACGCTAGACACCAGTAGGCACAGAGGACATGAAAGAAGATGAACTACACAAACTAAGTCCCAGCATATCACCTTAAATTACAGAAAATGAAAAGCAAAGTAATGGTTCTGAAATAAGCCAGAGGGAAAATAGCACCTTCACTGTGGAAGGGAAAATCTAAGGGTTGTGTCTGATGCCTCAGAATCCATGTAGGCAAGAAGTAAATGAGAAGATACATCTAAAGTACTGAAAGCAAGACAAAACAACAACAACAGCAGCAGCAACAACAAAACAGCACCCAGAAGTCATCGCCTCTGTTAAATCACCCTTTAAGAGTGAAGAAATAAATAAGATTTTTTCTCAAGTGAACATAATTTGACAGCCTTTGTTGATATCAAGACAGAGAGAGTTGGGAGGATAGCTTTAAAATTAGAAATATTATAAATGTATATATATATATATATATATATATATATATATATATACACACATACATATGTGTGTGTGTGTGTGTGTGTGTGTGTGTATGTGTAATAGGAACCTGGATCTATAAATGAGTTAAAGAGCATTTGAATAGAAATAAGTGACTACAAATTAAGTTTTAGCATTCATAACTATTTAACAGCTAATCCAGAAATTACTAGGAATAATGATCTAGATAGTAGGTAGACATCATTGTGCATATGCATGCTTATGCAGTTACTGAGTGATAACAAGGATACAATGGAAAAGAAGAAAGAACTATACTGTGCCATATTAAGGTTTCAGATTGCCAATGAAGCAGTATTTATTATCTGGAATGCAGTGTGGATTCACTTATTTGTATATTGCAAACTCTAGGTCAAGTGAAAAAAATTTTTTTAAAGAAGAAAGAAAAACAACTCATTTACTAAGAAGGAAATGTGTAAAATGCTCAATTAAAATCACACAGACACACACACACAGACATGCTTACACATACAAAGGCACACATGCATACGGACACAGACATACATGAAACACAGTACACAAAAACATAGCACAAGCAAGCAAAGGAATGCAATGTAATAGGAGTAAAGAGCAAAGTCAACAAATGGAAAACAGGAGCAGATATGATGTGTATTAACCCAGTTACTAACGATTCTTTGTCATTTCAGTGATATACATGCACCAACTAGATATTACTAAAGTAGATCATGAGTTAAACAACCCCATAGGAAGAACAATATTAACTAAACCAGAGCTCCCAGAGACTAAACCACCATCCAAAGAGTATACATGGAAGGACCCATGGCTCCAGTACATAGAGAGGATGGCCTTATCTGACATCAATGGGAGTGGACGGAGGTTTGATGCCCCAGCATAGGGAGATAATAGAGTGGTGAGGTGGGAGTGGGTTAGTGGGTGGAGGAGCACCCTCATAGTGCCAAAGGTAAGGGGGAGGAGGGAGATGGGATGGAGGGTTTGTGGAGGGGTAACTGGAAATAGGAATATCATTTGAAATGTAAACAATCCCAACTCAATTCTTCATAGAGTTAGAAAGAGCAATTCAAAAATTCATCTGGAATAACAGAAAACCCAGGATAGCTAAAACTATTATCAAGAGTAAAAGAACTTTTGGGAGAATCAGCATCCCGGACCTCAAGCTGTACTACAGAGCAATAGTGTTAAAAACTGCATGGTATTGGTATAGTGATAGGCATGTAGATCAATGGAACAGAATTGAAGACCCAGAAATGAATCCACACTCTATGGTCACTTGATCTTTGATAAAGGAGCTAAAATTATCCAGTGGAAAAAAGATAGCCTTTTCAACAAATGGTGCTGGTTCAACTGGAGATCAACATGCAGAAGAATGCAAATTAACCCATTCTTATCTCCTTGCACTAAGCTCAATTCTAAGTGGATCAAGGACCTCCACATAAAACCAGACACACTGAAACTAATAGAAAGGAAACTAGGGAAGAACCTTGAACATATGGGCACAGGGAAGAATTTCCTGAACAGAACTCCAATAGCTTATGCTCTAAGATCAAGTTTTGACAAATGGGACCTCATAAAATTACAAAGTTTCTGTAAGGCAAAGGACACTGTCAAAAGGACAAAGTGGCAACCAACAAACTGGGAAATGATCTTTACCAACCCTACATCTGACAGAGGGCTAATATCCAATATATACAAAGAACTCAAGAAGTTAGACTCCAGAGAGCCAAATAACCCTATTAAAAATGGGGTACAGAGCTAAACAAAGAGTTCTCACCTGAAGAATATCTAATGGCTGAGAAGCACCTAAAGAGATGTTCATCATCCTTAGTCATTAGGGAAATGCAAATCAAAACAACCCTGAGATTCCATCTCACACCAGTCAGAATGGCCAAGATCAAAAACACAGGAGACAGCAGTTGTTGGCGAGGATGTGGAGAAAGAGGAACACTCCTCCACTGCTGGTGGGATTGCAAGCTGGTACAACCACTCTGGAAAGCAGTCTGGCGATTCCTTAGAAAACTGGGCATGACACTCCCAGAGGATCCGGCTATACCACTCAGGGGCTTCCCCTGCATGCAATAAGGACACATGTTCCACTAAGTACATAGCAGTCTTATTTATAATAGCCAGAAGCTGGAAAGAACCCAGATGTCCCTCAACCGAGGAATGGATTCAGAAGATGTGGTATATTTACACAATGGAATACTACTCTGCAATTAAAAACAATGAATTCACGAAATTCCTAGACAAATGGTCAGAACTTGAAAATATCATCCTTAGTGAGGTAACCCAATCACAAAAGAACACACATGGTATGCAGTCACTTATAAGGGGATATTAACCCAGAATCTCGGAATACCCAAGACACAATTCACATATCAATAGATTTCCAAGAAGATGGAAGGAGAGACCCCTGGTCCTGGAAAGACTGGATGTAGGGGAATACCAGGACAGAGAAGCGAGAGAGGGTTGAATGGGGAACAGAGGGAGGGAAGGGGGCTTATGGGAGGGAGGAACCGGGAAAGGGGAAATCATTTGGATTGTAAATAAAAAAACTTAGAAAATAATAAAAAAAACCATAAACAAATAAAATGATTTAAAAAAACATTTGCTAAAATTGCTGATTTAATAAATCCATGCACAGGATTTATAAAAAAAAAATCTATACCATACACTTTCAACAAAAATACACCAAAAAAGTAAGGGCACATACATATTCAAAGTAAAAGCTAATAGTAATTAAAGGAAGTACATGGATTAAACTCGATTTATTCTGGATATGAAGACTTTTGCAAATTAACTGTGATACCATTTTTTCATGAGACGCAACCATTCTTAATATGAAGGATGAAGCAAAGCCCAACAGAACTACAATGAGTAACAAGTGCAGCTATTGTAAGATACCTCAATAGTCTGTGAAGGAAAATGGGCCTGTTTAATATGCAGAATGCCAATAAGGACATAATTAAATTCAACAGCACCAGCCATCAGCTGAACACAGTGGAGATCTGTAGAGCATCTCTTTTAAACAACAGAACATACACTACCCAGTCCATGCGGGACATTGAGCAATGCAAGTCACATTCTAGACCATAAAATATACTACATGTTTACGAGAAAAAAAATCATGAAATGTCTATGCTTAGATGCTGAGACCACAGTGAAATTAAACTAGAACTTTCTAAATAAAGGCAGCTAGGATATCCCTCACGTATTTGGAAATTAAGTAACACACTTCTAAATAACATGGAATGAAAAGGAAATTGCAGAGAGTCTAAAATTTGGATTAGATCAAAGAGGAGTGAAACTTGTAAAATCTGTGGGAAATGTGAAATATTATAACAGTGAATGACATACGTTAACAGAAAAAAGGGGAACCCAGAGTAAAAAGAAAAAAATAAAAGTGGATAAAGAATTAAGAAACTTGAAATAGGCAAACTAATAAAATTTATGGTGGACAAAAAAGCTAGTTCCTTAGACACAGTGAAAATGAGTAGCCTCAACCCAGTCTAAGAACAGAAACTATAAATACTCTTAAAATTTCTTAAAATTAAGTTTTAAAATTTACGTATACATGTATGGGCCTGTGTGTAAGAGTAGACCCAAGATTTTACCATGTTAGAGTTACATACAATTCTGATCCCCGTGGAATGTGGACTGGCAATATATCTAGTTTTCTGCAAGAGCAGTATGAGCTCAAAACTGCTAACCCTGTTGTCTAGCCCCCAAAATGTACTTTCCAAATATGAATGTATCCATTTGAAGTAAAAATAGTAATTATCATACAAAATAGTACCAGGTTTAAAAATATTTCCTGGTAAATTGCACCATACATTTAAGACAGTAGTATGTGATTTCTCTACAGTATTTTCAAAGATAAAGCAGAAGAGCATTTTCCTTGCTTTTTTTTGTTGTAGCCATCACCCTAAAGCAAAATCAGACAAAAAAAATGCAAGTAAAGAAACTATGAACCCTATTTCTAATGAACACAATTGTGAAAATACCCACCTAAGTATTAATAAAACCACTGAACAATGCATAAAAAGAATTGTTCAGTACTGCTGGGCAAGATTCATGTCAGGTAAACAAGGTAGATTTAGCAGTCAACAATAAATTTAGGCTGAAGCTGAGGCCCTTGCCTGCATATGAGTTTTCAATGCACAATTCATGCTTCAACCAAAACAATATTCATCATCCATTACATTAACATGCAAAAAGGAAAATACCTTATGATGAGAAGTGGTATACCACTCAGGCAAAAGAAAGCAAAAAATGATTAACCTGGAATGATGGGAACATGCCACCTGCAGATAGGAGTACTGTTGTTGCTTTGTTTTGAATTTGCATGACTTCTATTTCCTTTTCCTGTCTCATTCCTTTTGCCACTAATGTCAGTATTGCACTGACTGGAATTGTTTAAAATTGATATTTGTGCCTCCTAAGGAATCTTGGAAGATCTGTATTTTGTTGAAATGATTTCTTTTACGCTTAAATCATTAAGAAAGTTTTCTTTTAATCGGAAACAGTTATTAAACTTTGTTAGTACTGTTTGTTCCTTGGTCGTTGTGATAGTTGTGTGGGTTTGATTTTTCATTCTGTTTCTATGAAATCCATATTTTAGATCTTGAACACAGGGTTATGCACATAGATGGAATTAAGGGTGATGGGTAGGTAGATGTTAGATTATATGCAAATGAGAGAAGCAGATACAGAAATAAAAATAAAGGTGATATTAAATAAGCATTTAAATATATTACTAAAACATATAGATGTCTACTAAGGAAACACTATCAATTTATATGTATTACTAAGTGATGTACTGGTTTAAAAATGTTACAAATTATATGTCCAATTATATGACTTTTTAGAAGAGACAAAATTGTGGTTATAGTAAAAACATCAGCTATTGCTAGGGATTATAAAAGTAATGATGCATAGGAGGAATAAAGTAGAATTTTAGGGTATGGAAATTACTGTCTATGGTTCTACAATAGTAGACACAGGTAATTATAAACTTGTCTAAATCCTTAGAATGTATTCGACCAGAACTGAATAATTTTGTAAACATCACTGTTACCTTGACCTTGGAGTTTTCAGAATCCGCAATTGTTAGAAATAAGTTTCAGCTGTTTCTAAGCTACCTGACCTATGCTATTTTGTTTCAGTAGACTAAAACATGTCAAGATACAGCTTAACATGAGCATCGAATGGTAATGACATATCAGCATAGGTTCTGATGAGGATATCAATGGCTGGAGGTTAGGCATAGGTGTTAATTGTCCGGATAGCTTCCCTCAGTCACCCAGAATGTTATTCATATTATTCAGAAAACTGCAAGGTGAATTTGTGGGGGTATGTATATATGCACATACATGCATGTGGGAATGTGGTTATGGTTCTAATGTAGGAGGAGAGATGACTCATGAGCTAGACTGTGGAAGTCTTTATTGGGGAAAACCTTCTTCCATTGACTGAAGAAGGATGAGGGAGATGTATTGGAAGGGATGGCTGTGTTACTGTAGGGATGGAACGCAATGTTTGCCTAGCTAGCCAGATCTGCCCAATCATCTCTGGTGACCAATGGGGCAATGTGATCTGGGGGAAATTTGCTTATGGTAAGCCCCTTCTCACCTTGTTCTCCTCACCCTTTTTTGGGGGGGTGGCATACAAAGTGGCAAAGTTATTCCCCCATTTAGGACACAGAATAAGGTACTTATCAACTTAGAAGCCTAGATCAGCTCTGGTGAAACATTAAACTTGCTGGCACATTTAGCTCAAATCTACAGTATCAAGAACCAGGAGTAATACACTTTTGTTACTTTTAAATTTTTCAGTCTTCAATATTTTTTCATGGCTGTGTGAAAAGATGAAGGGGGGCGGTCTTCTGTACTAAGACCTTAAAGAGGCAAACAGCCAGCTTTCTGAGCATTTAAAACACTAAGAAAAACAGTGGGTCTAGTTTCCATAATGTCATCGATAAATCTTATGCATTGTAAAGTGTTATTTAGGATTTCTAGTTTAAAAATGCCTGGGATGAGCCCACATTTATGTTTATTTGGGCATGTAAGTCTATACAGACAATGCCACTGCAGGTGACTCTGATGCATAATGCTAGATTTTTATTTTATTTTTTTATTATTATTTTTTTATGAGACAGGGCAGTATAGAACCAGCAACTGTTCTCTGAAGAAAGGGACACAAAAGAGGGAGGAAGGAAACAGGAAAGGGGAAATCATTCAGAATGTAAATAAAAAATATAGAAAAAATGAATAGCTAAAAAAATAAAAGAATAAGAACTACCATCAAGGTGTTAAGGTGCTATAAACTTCACACTGTGGTGCACAGCTCTAAATGAGGAGTCATGCCTTAAGCTTTATTGTGTACATGGAATTGAGTTAGTTATTACCAGGAAATATTTCCACTGAATTGTGCTGTGCTTAAATGTGCCAAAAATAAACTACTCAGGGCCAGACTCCAGAATTTTGAATCCATACTGGCTACTGAATAGTGTTTAACCAAACTACCTTCTTACCTCCTATGGATAATTACTCTATAGGCTGTAGTGTTTACAGAGAACCCTGCAACACATGAGTGTAATGCTAAGGGTCTGTGCATGTTTATGTGTGCACTTGAGTGACTGTATTTTCTGTCTTTTGAGATTACAAAGTCTTCCTGATAGTCCTCTCCATGTCAAATGCTTTTTCCCAGGTTTTGTTTTTTCCTTTAAGAAAATTATTGAATGGAATCAATACTAAAAGTATGTAAATATCCATAAAATTAAATGTAATTTCTAGGGCTCTACTTTTTAAAATGAATTAATTCATTTTTTTAAACTCATTTTATGTCTCGATCACAGCCACTTTCCTCTTCTCCTCCCCGTCCTACCCTTAGAAATTCCTCCCCTCATCACCTCCTCTCTCCTTAGAGTAGGGGACCCCTCTTGGGTACCACCCCTCCCTGGAGCATCTAGTCCCAGCAGGTCTAGGCACATCCTCTCCCTCTGAGGCCCAACCAGGCAGTTCAAGTAATCCAGTGGCAGATGATCCAATGGCAGGGAAGAGATACTGGGACAGCCCGTGTTCCAGTTGTTAGGGGAACCACATTAACACCAAGCTGAACATTTGCTACAAATGTGGGGGGGATATAGGTCATGTTCCTACATATTCCCTGGTTGTTGACCCAGGTTTGTGAACCCCCATGGTCCCAGATTAGTTTACTCTGTGAGTCTTCTTGTGGTGTCTGTGACCTCTCTGACTTATTCACTTTTATCCTTCACTCTTCTACAAAACTCTCCGGGTTCTACCCGATGTTTGGTTGTAGCTCTCTGCATCTGACTCTATCCACTGTTGGATGGAGCCTCTCAGGATACAGATATGCTGGATTCCTGTCTGCAAGCATAGCAGAGTATCATTAATAGTGTCAGGGATTGGCTGTTTCACATGGAATGGGTCTCAAGTTGGGGCAGTCATTGGTTGGTTGTCCCTTTAGTCTCTGCTCCATCTTTATCCCTGTTGATCTTGTAAGCAAAACAGATTTGGGATTAAAGGTTTTATTGGTGGAGTGATGTCCCCCTCCTTCATTTGAAAGCTTGCCTGGCTATAGAAGGCGACTCTTTCAGTCTCTATATCTCTGTCTAGTAGATATCTATGCTAAGGTCACACCCATAGACTCCCTGTATCCTCTCCTTTTTCGGGCCTCAAGCTAGTTTCCAGAGATGTGCTCCTCCTCCATTTCCATTCTCACTCCCAACCTTTTCCACCCTTCCTTTTCCCTCACTTGATCTCCTTCCCTGTTCCTCTTATCTCCCCTTCCCCTCCTCACTTTCTCTCTTACTCAGTTCCCTCTCTCCATGTACCTCAGACATGCTATTTAGTTTCGCATTCTGAGTAAGATTCTCACACCCTCCCTTGGGACCTTCTTATTATGCAGTTTCTCTAGGTCTGTAGATTGGAGCCTGGTTATCCTGCACTTTATGGCTATTCCAAAGTTTCATTTATACAACTTGGTAAAGTCCTAGACTCTGGTTTCCAGGTCCTATCACCTACACTTTCAAAATAGTACAGTTATTTCTGTTGCTGTAGATATCAAGGCATTTTGCCTCTGTTTTTCATTAGTTTCCTTGAAAATTATATTTTCATCCTTTTTTTCCCTAACCCTAGTTTCTCTCATGTCTTCCCTAAAGAACTCTCTTTTATCTCTGTTTCCAGCATAATCCCACTTCTTACATAGATGTAGAGCTAAATTACCAACTTAAACGAAGTTTCTTCTGAACTCTTATTTCTCTCACCTCCAGATGTGGATGATAGGATTTTACGTTCTCTAGGAGGCCATCAGTGGCTTTGCAGCTCACAGAGATTGGTGTTGGATAGAGGTGGAAACTGCAATCAACTGGCTTATTTCTAGTGCAGTGAAGAAGCACTGTGCTGAAGCCAAGAATACATGAAGAGGCAAAGTGGATGCAGTGCTAAGCAGTCAACTTCCTGCCACTCTGGTCTGAGGAGGTGAAGGAAAGACATAAATAAGAATTAAATGAAAGAAAAGGCCTGAAACTCACATGAAAGGAATGAAAGCAGAACTTCAAACACAAATATAATTACACTTCTTTGGCAAAACCCATAACCAGATTTTAGCAACGCCCACCTGACTTGGTTATTGAATTGCAAAATGAGAGATTATAAATCAGGGTTGACAACGAGGTCTTATTTCTCTCTTTCGAGGTTGTAACTGAATAATAAATCATACAGACCCAGCGTTGTGTACCTCTTAGGATTCAGTCCCATGCTCATTGTTGGTACCTACAAACAATATTTCATGTGGAGAGCCAGCCTCCATCCTCCTGATGCCTCCTCCTGTTCTAATTAAGCAAGTCGGTGAAGATGGAGGGAATTGGCCTGCAGCAGCCAGCAGACTGAGGACTGGCTGGCCATCTGAAAAACACCCAGGTTTTGCTTCTTTGATTGTCATATGAAGTTATTCTTAAAACAGAGTTTTCTTACTTTAAATATTTCATGAAAAATGTGAATATCTTTTAAAAGTTTAAACACTCAGCAACATAGAGAACAGTCAATTATAGTTTTAGAGTATTCTCCCTTCCAGTCTTCCCAACGACCCAAGAATTGTCAATACAATTATTGTTATAAGAGTTAAGTGTCTATCTTAACATTTAACATATATGTTTACATATACACACATACACATGAATATACAAACACACAAGCACATGTTTATGTTTCTAATTAATCATATTATACTGAATACTATATATTATTTTGTAATAGAATATGATTTTAAATACTTCTCTTCTTATGTATACATATATACATCTACAATGAAATATACATGTAAATCCATGTGTAGTTACCACACAGTATTTGATAACATTGCATTCTTTCCATATTTCTACAATAATTTACTGACTAATTTATCTTTAAATCACTCTTGAATGGTATCTAGATTTTAATCTTTTAAAAAGCAATGTGCAGTAACACACAAACACATATATTTGTAAACATGCAGTGCTCAGACTTCAAGAAAAATAGAAATGATAATTATATGTGAATATTTAAATTTTATAAACCTTGCCAGATTGTTCTTTGATTGTATAGAAGAATAACAACTTTCTTACAGACTTGCCAAGAATGTGTAGTATAAACACATTTGCAAAATTGCAATGCAAAACTGTACCTTGGTTGATAAGGTTACACTCTCTAATCTCTTAAAGTACTCATTATCCTAACTGTACATCTTTTTCTGTGGGCTTCTACTCATATCATTTCCTTGGTTTTTGTTTGTTTGTTTTGTTTTTTCCCCACTTTTTTTCCATTTCCTCCTTTTCCCTACCTTAGATGTCTTTTTATTGATTTGGGGTAAATATACTATGGTATATTCATTATTCTTTTGCTAGGAATAAGCACATTTGGTTTTTACTATTACCATCATTGATGACTGAAATAATTCTCCTTGAAACTAAGATATAAATATATTGTATTTTTGATAGTCCAAAAATATCATGAAATATAAGTTGTAATAATTACTTGAATACATTTGCAAACACACTGACAGCCAATTTTATTTCTCTCTCATTCGTATGTTTTGGTAATAATTTATTCCAAAATTTAAATCTAAGTTTCTAATTGTGCCATTTATCCTGGATTAAAGATAAGGTAGTCCATAAAAACTTTGGCTTCTAGAGTAATTATTCATCTCCACATGTCACTTGCAGAGAGAGGAGGTCTTTATTTCTCATTAAGTACAGGTAAGGATACATTCTAAAATTCTGTTTTCCTTAACTTAAACTACTATCATAATCTGGTGTCTAATTACAGAATCCTACTGATTTAATTTTCAATATACAAATATTTCAACTGAAACCAGTAAGTTACTCCTCAGTGTATTCCACTTGTTTTCTATGAATGAAAGTATTTTAGATCAGTTGCCTATCACATAGAGACTGCTATTGTCTTAAAGAGGAGTTATAATAGGCAGACTCTAAGATGACCCTTAATGATCCTCAATTCAGTAGTCAAATCTAAGTAATCCTTTTGGTTGTGGGTTAAATACAGCAGAAAGTAGCTAATTCCCCAGTGTGGTGATATATCACCATATAAGTATATATATACTTATGCATATATATATATTCTTAAATCAAGTTATTCATAAAACAGAATAACTTCTCAAGTAGAAGTAATATTTGTGAGGAGACTCCCACAGTCAATTTTTATAGCCTTCAGTGGGGAACCCCTCAGATACTGAATGATGTTCTGGAAGGACAAGATTCTGCGTGCCTTCTGCAACACACTAGTGTAACAGTCACTGAGATAGAGACTTGCTGAAAAAAAAAATCACATTACCTACCTTGATAAAGGGATGATACAATGGCCTTAATTGGTAATCACTTTTGTCAGGATGGCATTGAATGTGGCAAATGAGATCCTAGCAAAGCCCCCCAAAGTGGATATTGTCCGTTATCAGTGATCCCTACTGCCAGAATGTTATCTTTATCTGTAGAAACCCAAAGGAGAACTCTGCTATCTTCTGATCTTCAAAGAATCTCATTAGCACCTTCTAGGAGGGACAGAGATGGATGCCTGAGAAGATGACAAACATTACCTGGATCTGCTGACCAGGCAGAGCTGATATCATAGTGCTTAGATTCATCCCAAGGGAACGCTACACCAGAGAGTTGTGGTCATCAGCCAGAGCTTGATCCAATACAGTGACCACACAATAGTTCAAGAAGCACCTGATTACTTGTTGTGGAAGGGCTGTATGTGGGCATGGTCTAGGGTTCCATATGTTTCACCTAGGAAGTGATAACCCATGGCTGGCACTAAGGAACTGTCATGAACAAGATGGCCAAGTATTCCTGGCGTTTTGACATGCAGTCACAGCTAATGGTCAAGACCCTGGTCCTTAGCACCTATGCTGTGATGATGGACGCTTTTCTGGAGCCTATCACCATGGGAACCCCTAGCAAGTACCTTTTCTTTTATGAGTGAGGTTCAAAAAGTGCCTGTAGACAGTAGAATAGATATTCCCTTTATAGAGGGGTTAAATTGAAGATCTTCTCTCCTTCTATCCACCTAGGATCCATTCTTCACATAACAGTGGTGATTTGGCATGGCTCCCATAGTCTGCCTAACCATGGACCATGATGAAATCCTGTTAGCTTAAGTCCAATAAAGAGATAATATCAGTCCAGATCTAAGGAATTATGGGTATCCTGTATTATTATGAGAAGTGGTTGTACTGAAGGAAGCTGTGAGTGGTGACATATCGAAGAATTACACCATAGGATATTCCTTTAGTGACACCCAAGGGATGTGTCTGTTCCTTTCTCACGGCTAAAGTTTGCCTTGAACCCTGTTCCTTAGGTTACACCCCCATTCCTGAGTCTGGGGGAGTTGCTGCTCTGATGGCCATATTCCTTTCCTTTCTGAGTTGATATTATCATCAAGTGTGCTGCCCCTCTGCTCTTCTCTTAGATGCAATTGAATTTTCTAACTATACATATTTTGGAGTTACAAATGTATTATGGTTTGTTACATAGTCTGTGCATAGATTCTCTGCACAGATTCACAGTGTAGGTTCTTTGGATACTTTTCAGAGAAATAGAGAGGAGAGAAAGTCCTGAGGGGACTATCACTACTCCCTGTGAAGACTTTGCAGGGAATGTCCTGGGTTTTCTTTTCTTTAGTCCTCTGAACCCAGCCACCCCAGACACTGTGCTTCCTTCTGATCTTTCTCTAGCCTGTTCCACTGATGTTGTTGCCCCTAGGGCAGGTGGCTCTTCCATTGAAGGGCCTGCTTGCTATCTCTGTTCTCCATTCTCCAGGAAATGGTCCTCTCTCTGCTTTCCTGCCTCTGATACTCTTTCAGATGTGTGGCACTCTTCTAGACTTCTAGGGGAAGAGTCTGTTCCTTTCTCATTACTATAATCTGCCTTCAACCATGTACCTTAGGTTACACCCCCATTCTTGAACCTGGGAAAGAAACTGCTCTCATGGCCACAATTCTTTTCTTCCTGACTTGATATTATCATCAAGTGTGCTGTCCCTGTACACTCCTCTTAGATGCAACTGATTCCTTTAACTATTCATATTTTGGGGTTATATAAATGTATCACAGTTTGTTATATACTCTGAATTTAGAAAGCATGGTTTAAAAAAAAACTATAAAATACCACCACCAACAACAAAACCCAACCCCAAAACCCCAAAACAAAAAACTGAAAAACGAAACTAAAACCAATAACACAAAAATAATCAGACATTTTCGCATCAAGTCCTGCTGTAGTGATCTCTGTCCAGCACACACTATGGTAGCAGTTGTCTTTCACTATAACCAATGCCATGCTTTGTAGGCTCTTAAAATCAAATATGAGTGTTAGTAATTCTTTTCTTTCACAATGTGTCCAGACTTAAATGTATCATGATAGTCCCAAAGAAAAGACTTAAGTATTCGCTCTTGAGTACAGCTTGTTTTAGCAATAGAGAGAGGAAAGTTTATGATGTCATCTCTGTGATTAGGAACCATAAAAATACAATTTCCATGTAGTCAATAGGTGTTCTCTACTGACTTCCAATCTGATTTTGATAAAGTAGGTGGTCATCTGGAAAGACCTCCAGGGCAAGGAACTATTGAAAGCCACTGGACCTCAAACACAGACCCTTTCCCACTTGAAGCAAGAGAAAATCCTACTAAAGCCAACATCTTCATTGATAGGCTTGTAGAGGAGCCAAAAGCCAAGTTCCCAGATAAGTTCTTCCTGTATTCCCAACACACAGAAATTGTGGCATTCCCACTGTGATGTTTTAGACTAAGAGGTTTGTAGTGGTTTGTTGTTCAGCAATAGGCATGACAGGGATTATTAATAAGCTAATACTGTGTCTCTTGACTCATCAGGAATCGAGTGTTTTTAGCAGAGGTGCAGTGTGCTATGGGCATTGCTTTGTGTAGCTGTAGACGAAAGAATTCGTTTCAGGGGAGTCTGGGGGAAAAAGAAAACATGAACAAACCACAAGACTCTCAGAATTCACGACATGGTACATTGATTCTTTGCCTTGCCCTCCACATGGAGAGTGAAGTCAGGACCTCAATTGATTGCTCTTCTGGGAGTCCTTGACCCTTCTCTGTCCCCTCCACAGTAACTGTGTTAAACATTGTCTGACTTTCAGCTTTGACTCCAGACTATTCAATCACTTCTTTCCCCACTCCAGAGTTGTCTATTATCTTCATAGAATTTTCTACCCAGCCTCACGTCCAGTTTCATTTCTATAAATTCAGGACTTTCATCATGCTATCTCATCCTCCTACTTGCTTTTCACTTGGACTTACTGGACCAGTTATCTTTTGTCTTGAGTACTGACTAGTACTCACCTACACACAATCCTTCCCACCAATAAATATTACTTGCTCACTTTCTCTTATCTTTACAAGCAATGATGATGATCATGATGATGATGATGATGTAGAGGAGGAAGAGGAAGAAGAAGAAACAATTCTACCCTCCACAGCAACACAAATAAATAAGCCAGCAACAGAATAAGAATGTGAATTTGCTACTTATTTGAACCACTCAGAAAAATCAATCTACATTTGATGCCTTCAGAGAGATCTACTAAAGAACAAAAATTCATACAACAACTTTCAAACAATTTAAACCCTCGTTTAAAAATTCAAATTTAAATAATTGCTTGTCTATCAAAAGTTTCTACTTCTTCTCAAGCTTCCTTGTGGCTCTATGACTGACTGGACTCCCACCAGTAGCTTTGGGAGCTATGCAAACCTCAAGGACAGACGTCCCTGCTTCGGTCTACTTCCTGCACTAAAATCCAGTGGTATGAAAGCAAGTCTGTATTCTCTGGATTCATCCCCCTGCCTCCTCTCCTTTTCTCTGTTCCTGAAGGTCTTGAGAATTACATTACACATCTATAGTCAGAGCTACATTTCTATTGGGTTGGTTTTCTCACAGTGCCATCATCTTTAAGTTCCTGCACTCTAGATCTTGAGCATTCTGCTAAAACTACCTGTATAATGGTCATTTATAGGTCCTACTCAGTAAATTATATGGATTTTTAAATTCAGTTTTTATATATTCAGTGACTTATAACATGAAGAAAAGTTGTTCATTCTTTGCTGGGATCTCATTTACCATCTTTCAGAATACCAATTTCATGACTTTCATGTCTATGACTGTTATCTATGCCTACTTTTGTTTCTGTCCTGTTATTCTTCCTCAAAGGCATCCTATTATGATGTTATGAGATGGTTCTATCTACATAATTCTAATGGTGGTACTCAATACCCTTACTTTATCCTCACTCATATTCCTGGTGCCCAGTGGAAATCCCTGCAGTGAGTCCTCCCTTGAATCCTGCAATGTCCTCAACATTCTTCAGTGTTCAGAATGAATGTGCTTATTTGAGAGTCTACTATGTGGTGTTCTCCATCTCTGGTTTCACAGATGATTTTAAGCACTGTAGATTTCTTTAAATGATCACATTTCTTTTTTTCTTTAAACGATCCCTTTCTTTTTGTCAAGTTTGTCTTCTACTACCTTAGCTTTCCCTAGGCCCTCATAGGTGTTTTTCTAGTAGGTATTAAATTCTGAAACTTGGATCACACTGATTACTGATCTCTTTTTATCCATCACAGACAAGTTATTCCTGTTCTCCTGCTCAAAAACCATAAACATTTCAAAATATATTTTGCAATCTATTTCTTGATACTATTTATATTTTTTTACATCTCATAGTTATGTTCATAGTGGAGATCCCTTCAGTGTGTTTTAGATGTTGCCATGCATAGTTCTCCACTTTTTATTAGCATCTTGATATAAATATCATTTTCCCTCTCTGTCTATACTCACTAATTTTGGAAATACAGTAGGTTTTCCAATAAGCATTAGTTTTGTATGTTTGATGACTGGAAAGCATTGCTATGCTCATCAAGTAAAGTGAAAATAATATTACATTAAATGTGCATCTGTGCCTAGCTTAGAGATTATCATTCAAATTTCTTTCAAGTCTCCAAATTGCCCACATGTTAGAAATCAGCATATTGTTAATAATCCAGTTTGTACATCAGCAGGAGTAGATTCCTTGTTCTAAAGGGACAAGAAAGTCCCTTTCTTGTCAAAAAGAAAGTTTGGAGTACAACTTTGAATTTATACCCATTCTTATCTGGTACTAAAAGATTGTTAGCTTCTCCCTATTCCACAGTTGAAATTTTCAAATATTGTTATATGACTTCTAACATTTGGTTATATGAAAGTTAAATTTAAAGTAACAATATGAATACTTATAAGTATTACTTTATATATAATATGCTATAATGCAAATATTGGACCTAGATTTCTATAGTATATGTCTCAGGTTCCAAATTTCATTGCTAGATATCTTCTATTGATTTCTGTTCCACTTTTTTTGAGTAACTTAGATGAGAACTACAATGTGTTATTTTAAGATATAAGAAATTATCCATTCATCAGTTGATGGCCATCAAGGCTGTTTTCATTTCCTGGCTATTGTTGATAGGGTAGCAATGGGCATGAATGAGCAAATAGCTATGTATTAAGATACAGAGTCCTGTGGGTACGTGCCTAAGAGTGGGATATCTGGATTATGTAGTAGATCTATTTGTAGCTTTTTGAGGGACTCACACACTGAGTTCCATGGTGGTTACTTGTTTGCACCCTGCCAGCAGTGAATTCCTATTTCCTGCATCCTCACATGCATCTGTGAATACATGAGTTTTTGTTTGTTTGCTTTATTTCAGTCATTTTGATAGAGTAAGATAAAAATCTTAAATAGTTTTAGTTGATATCTCCTTGGTGAACAAGGATGTTGAACATTTTAAAATTTATTTATTTTTATTTTTGATATGTATGGGTGTTATGCCTGTAGATATGCCTGCATACCATGTGTGTGAAATGCATGCAGAGGCCATTAGATCTCTCAGGGCTGGATTTACGGTGATTGTGAGCTGCTATGAGGGTGCTGAGAATCGAACCTGGGTCCTCTGGATGAATAATCAGTGCTCTTATCCACTCAGCTGTCCCTCCAGAATTGATGCTGAACATTAAAAACAAAATACTTTCCTAGACCTTTTAAATTTTTCTTTCAAGAACTCCTTGTTTAGTTCTATAATTTTTAAAAACTGATTGTCTTCTTGTTGTTTAACTTTTTTTTTTGAGTCTTTCTTTATCCTACACATTGTGAGGGTTTATACATATTAAAGGAATTTTAATGGCACTAGATTTAAACAGGGTATCAATACACAAACTAGAAAACACATTGCTAGCAAGTAAAATCCTATTGTCAGATAGAGGTTACCTCTTTGTAAGTTAATTTCCAGTAGCCTCTGAAACTTGCCAGTAAGACCTTATAACTTAAGACACCACATTATGGACTAATACAATATGGAGAGGTCAAGCTGATACTCAGTTGGAAACTTCATCACTACTGGCTAGGTTTCATAGCGCTTTGCCTATGTAATATCCACACTACTGGAAGAGAAACATAAGTATCAGTTTCACCCATCTGGGAACAATGCAAGTTACAATAACAACTGGTATGATTAGATATGCACACTGATACAGTAGTGGCACAAATGTTATGGGGCTAATCAATCACTTTCTGATTGAATCTACAGCTCACCCTGTGAGATAGAAACCATTTCTGATACTGTTGATAGTACCAAGAACTTGCGGCCATATAGATCATAGGCCCTAATGAAGAACTTAATTCTATTATTCTGCTCATGTATAAGGTTTTAAAATGACTCCTAATTACTTATTGTTGTATACAAAGAACTGTGCATCATTATTCAAGTATCATCAAAGAATCTTCTTTCAATAGATGAAATTAACATAGAGATCCTTAGCTCGCCAATGTGCTCAGAATAAATGACTATGGACTATTTAGCCTTAAATTAGATGTATATATCATTCCCAGGAGACTCCAAGAACTTTATGAAGGGAGACACAGAAAGATTTTAATAGCCATATGTAGAGGATGACTTCAAGGATTCTTTTCTGGATATAGTAGGTATAGTACATATATGAAGTCATGTCAATTATGACAGCATACATAAGACTTGCAAAACCACAATGCAATACTACTCCCCTCAAATTAATTCCACACTTCAGGGCAGGAACCACTCCCAAGAGGATTTGGGGAAGTGGCTGGTTTGATGTTTAAAAAAGAGAGCAAATCAGAACACCCAAAGTTAAGTGCATAGAGTGATGTACATGTTAAGGGTGGATATAGGAGGAGTTTGAGGGACGAAGTGATCAAAATATACTGCATGAAATTCTCAAAGTATCAATAAGATAGTATTTAAACAAACAGAAAGTTCATGGTATACAACAGCTCTTTGTTGCAATGTAAGTTATTTTAGGCCCCTCAAATACTCTGTTAATCTCTAAATGTTCATGGCTCTAATAAAGTTATTTGCATAAACATGAGTGAGGATTGGAGGGTTCAGTAGACAAGGTCATTATTGCACATGTAGCTCAGACCAGTAAATAGACTGTACTCCTTCCAGATGTAAGAATAGAAAGGCCTCTGCTGTTATAGTTACAAGCATAGTTGTGATAAGTCTGAAGAAGAATGAAAATCATATCAGAAGTATTTTGACCCTCATGGAAAGGTTGAGTGATTGATTACTCTGATGAAATTTAAATACCACCTTTTCTCTTTTCTCCTTTGCCTTTTTAAGACAGAAAGTAATGATATCATCTACCCATCTGCCAGTCCATCTGTATTAGTTTGGGTTTTACTGCTGTGAACAGACACCAATGACCAATGCAAGTTTTATAAAAGACATTTACTTGGGGCTGGCTTACAAGTTCAGAGGTTTAGTCCATTGTCATCAAGGCAGAAGCATGGCAGAATCCGGGCAGGCATGGTGCAGGAGGAGCTGAGGGTTCTATGACTTTATCCAAAGGAAGCCAGGAACAGACTGGGCATCTTCAGGCATCTAAGAGGAAGATCTCTAAGCTCAACCCTACAGTGACACACTTCCTCCAACAAGGCCACACCTTCTAATAGTGCCACTCCCTGGGATGAACATATACAAACCACCACACCATCTATCATCTATCATCTGTCTGTCCATCTGTCCATCCATCCTTCCACCTATCTCCCATCCATCATCTATCTGTCTATCTTCCATCCATTATCTATCTATCTATCTATCTATCTATCTATCTATCTATCTATCTATCTATCTATCTATCTATCTATCTATCTATCATCTATTTATTATCTATCTATCTATTATCTATCTATCTATCTATCTATCTATCTATCTATCTATCCTGAAAATACTAGAATATGAGAATGTTTATTGAGTTATAAAGCAGTAGGAACTGTTTCTCTCAGCGCATCTACTTTTTGACTACTGGGTGGCACTTCGCTGGTTGATAGATAATGCTTTCTCACTTACATATTGGGTCACTCCCAAAATTGTGTCATTTGCTGCCTTGACAGTCTTCCTAATGAAGAACACTTTGCACATCTCAGATAAATGAGCATTAATTTATTGCTCTTGACTTTCTTAGTCCTTGGGATCTTTGTAAGATTTCTATTCACCTCTGAAAGGAATAACCCTAGAACCATGCTATGTATAAGCATACAAAATAATTATGGAATGTGCAAATTCAACATTGTATGATTAAAATGAGAATGAATTCTAATTTTGAGAACATAATACAAAATTATGCAAATGGTCTGAATTGAATTTTTCCCAAGAATCACACAATTTCAGAATTGGCAGGCTGAAAAACCCTCTGCTGACATTGGCTACACATGGCAGCACTGCTTCAGCGGGTAAACGGGGATCTGCCTTTATTTGACAGGATTAGATGTAAGAAGTGAACATTTTAAATTATGTGTGGCTTTTACCATTCTATCCCTTAAATAGGATGCAGTGACTTTGCATGAAAATGATAAGATAGCTATGTACAGGCTGTACATAATTGTTAATCTGCAGCAAGAGCAAAAGCATTTTATGCACAGGTTAAAAAATGACTGGAAGAAAAGTCAGAATCCATGAGTAGATTGTGGTGAGAAAGAAAATGGAAGGCAGAGTGGAGGCTTTCAGGGGAGAAGGTTCAGGAGAATGGTGGCATGTAGAACTCCTGTCAGAGCAGGTCAGGGGAGGAGCACAGGGAGTCTCCTCCTGCTAGCCACTCTTTAGTGAGCACAGTCTTCACTTGCTGTCTGTGAGGAATTGTTTCTAGGATAGCTCTTCACATTAATAATATAACCTGCTGGTTTTCAAATCCCTCATATGAAAGCCATAGCATTGGCACAGCATATATGTACACTTCCCACTAGCATGCTTTAAATAATTTCTAAATTACTTGTTTTACCTAATGTAATATAAATGCTCTGTATATACTTAGTTTGCATATTGTTTATGGAATAATCAAAAGTAAAGGATGTCCATATTCAGTACACACATAGCTTACTTTTCTGGATACTTCCTATTCACAACTGCTTGGATCTGATAATGACGGTACTAGAGCATTCTCACAGAAGCAGGAGTTGGGGATGGGATAGGAGGTTTGCAGAGGGGAATCTGGGAAAGGGGATGATATTTGAAATGTAAATAAATAAAATAACCAATAAAATATAAATAATAAAAATAGAAAGACCAACTGTATTTGACACAAGGCTTCAGTTACTTTAATCCATCAATACCGAATTGGTGTCTTCTTCTCCAATACAGTAACATAGGTATGATTTACAGTTACAGGATTTTCTGAATCAATGCAGTTTTTTTTTCTCATATTCTTTTTGCCTGTGAGTGAAAGAGTGCCTACTAATAACTGTGGCTACTCTTAGTCCCGCCAAGCTTCTATTCTATGCTTTATTCTAAAAACACTTTGATGTATAGCTCTTTAATTATTGTTTTCTTGCAAACCAGCCTCTTACATGGAGATTGAGTGTTTAATCTAAAAATAACTGTGGTTTTATGCAAAATAACTTCCTGACACTGTGTTACTCCTCTTATACATAAATCTGCACAGCCTGTGAAGAACTTTAAATGTCGAGTGCTGATGGAGCTGCCCCTAAGAGCCTGGTGGGTTAAGGAGTTTGATACATTTTATTAGTGAAAGAATAGATTTATTGTTAACTGAAATATGTAATTATAAGTGCATATTATCAATATTACCAGCTTGATTCTTAGACTTAGGTTTGCATTGATTGAAACACTGCAGTTTTAAAATTAATTAGAAGGAGAGTTAATGATCACTTACACTTTGCCACATGAGAGAAAGTATTGGGATAAAGCATGCTTGGTAGTGACTGATAATATATAATATTGTCAATGCTTTTAATAGATGTGTGATGGGGACAAGATTTATTAGCCTGAGAGGGATGCCTTGAGGATTTCCATTTGAAGTAGGAAAATACTTAAAATACTCAGAAAATCTACAAGACAAAAATGCAGACAAAGATAAAGTGCGTTGGTCACAAAGAATGGATGAGCTCTGCCGACTGAGTATTGGAATTTTTATTTTTCTCTTTGATTGGGGAATTGAATTAGTGGGTATGCTACAGCTTTAGGCACCAGGAGATTAAGTTTATATAGGACAGAGAGTTTGGAAAGTCATGAATTATTAATTAGGTCTACTTTTATGACCTATACAAGTCACAAATACAAAGTGAAGTTTATTTTAAATTAATTTTGGCTGCTGACTGTACTTACTGTGCAATGGATACTTCATGCACAGCACGAATCAAGTGGAACCCTGTGAGAATCCCCATTATATACACAGTGTTTAAGGAGGGTTAGGATCTGAACATGGCTTCCAAATTTCATGGGTTTGAAACTATATCCCCAACACAGCAGAGGATAATAGTGGAGTTTTGCAGCAGGCACTGAGATCACAAGAACTCTGTTCTCATAACAGAATAATGCCACTATCAAAGGGCACAGCAGCAGGAATTTAGATCTACTTCCTACTTCTCCATAGCATTTCTACGAGAGGACAGTTCTTGCTTACCCCAGAAGATATAGCATCAAGATACCCTTGGAAGGAGACAGCAGCCCTCACAAGATGGTTGAGCCTATGAGTGGGTAAACTAATGGCATTCTAGCATCCAGAACTATGAGAAATAACCTTTGTTCATTGAGAACATGTCTATATACTGTGTGTGTGTGTGTGTGTATGTGTGCACGTGCATGAATACACATGAACATGGAAGTCAGACAATAACCTGTCTTTTCCTTCAGGTTGTGTTTTGCAGTGTCTCTCACATTGACCCAGGACTTACTGATTGAGGTAGGTAGGATAGCCAGTGAACTCCATAGATCTGCTTGTCTCTGTCTCCCCAGTTCTGGTTTGACAAGTGTGGACCACCATACCCAGTGTTCATAGGTTCTAGGTCTAAATGTCAGGTCCTTAAGTGCTTCACTGACTGAAATATCTTTCTGTAACCCTCATGATGTTGTCATACACTGTCAAATGGGAACCACAGCCTGGCATGGGAATCACTCCTTTGTTCAATTGATCTGAATTATCATCATCTGTTAGTCATGTAGTACAGGCCTTGGTTATCAAATTGACTGTTGCAGTATTATGGTATTCTGTTCAAATCATTACCATTTAACTTTACTGGTTCCAACATTTAATTGTTGTGATGATCTTTACTTCAGCATGACTGATACCCTTATGAGAAGACAGCCTTGTGAATGTGACCTTCCCTTCTCCCCTAGAGTTGTCGGCCAGTAGCCCCTGAGAATGAAGGGAGCACAGTTGATAAAGGGGGTTTCAGAATGCTCATCCATGAGTATGAATGGGAATGTTGCCATTCTGGGATCAGTTTGGGGGAGACAGATCAACTTTATTCAGGCTGAATCAAGGGTTATATAGTTTTATGTAAGGGGTAGGAATATCCAGGATGGGCAAAGGTCATTGTCTAAAGCCTAAGTTACTGAGATGCCTCTTTAGCATCAGGAGGTGTTCTAGGAATCTCAGGTGCTTGCAATACAGATTCTTTATTGAGATAAAGGGAGTTGGATCTGTAACCTCACCAGGGAAACAAGACATTCTGCAGGTAGATGGTATGGGGGTTTTGAACTTTCCAGATAAGGTCATGGAAAGAGGAGTTCTGTTGGTAAAGGGAGTCCACCATTTTGCACTGAGCTCAGTGCTTTCGGTTAATGACAGACTTCGACCTTAGCAGCAGGGTTTTTTCCATGATGAAGACAGGAAGATGCAGAGAGACCACATGTCTCTCAGTAAGCATGCAGTCAGATTGAAGTCAAGTATTATACATCAAGGAATGCTACCAATTGACAACTGCCAAGGTAAGCTGAGAGAGGTATGGGACAGTCTCCACTTCTGCCCTCCCAGGGAACCAATGCTCCTGATATATTGGTTTTATGCTTCTCGTTTCTATAACTGTCTCTGCGCCAATACTGTCTGTCATTTTAAGTATGTCACACTTTGTTACAGAAGCTCTTATAAACTAATATGGAGCTGGATGGTAGGGAAGAGGGATTCAATGTTAAATGTTTGGAGAGTAGCTCAGTTTTTGTGCAGGAGATGAAATTGTGAGAACAACTTAAATGCTGAAGCCCTGTCAGGAGCAAGTCAAAACTTGGCCTGTAATTTTCATACACTTTTTTCTTATGTTTCCCAGTGGATGTCACTAGTGTGTCCAGCATCACTCAGCTTGGACATCTTTCCACCTCATATACCAGTTCTGAGAAATGGTGCTGCCATGTAGCAAGGAAACAAAAGGATGCTGGATTTTATTCGCAAGGGCCCTTTATTAGAATGGTCCAGGGAAAGTAGCATACTAAAAGGAAAGTGACTGTTTTCAGATTCTTTAGACATCAGAAAGCAAATAGGTCAAGCTGAGCTATGGAGGTGATTAAAATACTAAAAAATTAAGATTGAGGAAAAGAAGGGCTTTTTAATTCTTTTCCTTTGTAAAGCTATTTTCAGTGACCTGCAGAAATAAACACAGGTGAAAGTATAGCTATTTATTGATCAGGTGACATATACCTATACCCTGATGCCCAAGAACTGACCTGTTTCACCTTATCTTCTTTGTGCAAGGCTAATCAAGAGAAGATGATGAAAGAGGCTAATGCTGACTGACCCCAGACTGCTAGAGCCTATACACAGACTTATTACTTAACAGAGGAAAAGAATAGAGTAACATATTGTGTAGGATGAGTAGGAAACTAGTAATTAGGTTAGTGAAATTAGGTTACTCTCAGAAGTTATGAAAAGAGTACAACAATACTAGTATCAGGTTTAAGGTATCTTTCTACAAGTTGCTGACCTGGAAATCCCTGAACATTCTAAATAATACAAATTATTGCCATCTGTATTAGTCAGGTTTCTCTAGAGTCACAGAACATATGGGTAGTCTCTACATAATTAGGGAATTTGTTGATGACTTACAGTCTGTAGTCCAACTCCCCACCAATGGTCAGCAGCAGCTGTGGATGGAAGTCCAAGGATCAAGCAGTTGCTCAGTCCCACGAGGCAAGCAGGCAAGGAAGGAAGAGTGAGTGAGTCTTCTTCCAATGCCCTTATGTAGGTCTCCAGCAGAGGGTGTGGCTCACACCTTTAATCCCAGATGACCTTGAACTCGGAGATCTCCTTGTCTTAATCTTTTGGAATTCATAGCCACTAGGCTTCAAGATCTCCATGTCAAGATCCAGGTCAGAAACTTGTATCTCTGAGCCTCCAGAGTAGGATCATAGGTGAGCCTTCCAATTCTTGATTGTAGTTTATTCCAGAAATAGTCAAGTTGACAACCAAGAATAGCCACTACACCATCTCTCTAAGTTACCCACGAGAATTCAATGGTAGGACCCAGTTGTTAATGACAGTAGGCAGTTTGATTGGAGGCCATGGAAAAATCAGCTGAAACTGGATGGGAAGCCCTCTCCATGCTGGCTGACTTCCACTGTGTTGCAGAGTCCTAAGGAGGTTTCTAGGGGATGGTTGCCATCACGATCTGATGCTGAGCACTACAGACCTGTGAAGAAGGATGTGCCTGTTCGTACAATAATGGTAAGTGTATCACAGGATGATCACCTACTTTTCTATTGGATTTAATACGAGCCCCTCAGAAGAGAATTCTCCTCTGATATTGTTACCTCATTAAAAGTTCATGGCTGGGAAGCTGTGGAGCCATTGGGGGAAGCTATTGATGTTGACTAAATAGACATGCTGTACCTGTTGTATTGAAGAGGCAGAAAAAGACTTTCCTTGGGGAAAGGAGGAGTAAGGGAGAACACTGTTATCCTAGACATAATAAGGCTGTTGTATCCCTCAATTCTCAGCACCCATGATAACCCTCAAGGGACCTGTACATGATTGGGACTGATAGTAATCTATTATAGAGGGAGGAGGCATTCCCAAGTGTTGGGCATCGTGAGCTTAGCTCAATGTCCCCAGCTGAGCTGTTTGCAAAGGTTTCCTGAGAGCGGAGCATCCTGCGGCTCAGCTTGATTTCTGTCTTCCCACCAGGTGTGGTAGGGACTTCCCAGGTGCCTGACCCATGGCTATGATTGTTTTCTCCTGTTGCTTTTCACCCGGCCTCTAGTATATATTGCTGGTCCCTCAGTAAAGCTTTGGCATTCTCCTTACTCAATGACCTGAGTTTGTATTTTCTGTTAACCCCCCCAGGCCTATGCCTGATACTAGGTATCATGGCGGTGGAGGTGCCCTCACCCAAGGCCCAGGCCCCTCTAGAGTATTTACCATTAACTGTTGTTAGGGGTGGGCTCACAAGGCTCCACCTCTTCCTTGGTATCTATAGGCAATTAATGACTAAGGGGGAGGGGGTGATGTCTTGTCTTAGCTACACCACAGGTACTCCTGCAAATAAACCCTCACTTATGCTCCTATAAGCAATCCTAAGTACACTTGTTGGATCACCAAACAACCACCAAAACATCAAGGAAGCAGTGTGGATGGTTGAGAAGAAAAGTAGTGTCAGAGGTGGTAGAGAAGAAAATGGGATGAATATGATGGAAATAAATCACACACATGAATGAAAATGTCATAATGACACTTGTTCTTATGTAAGATGAATGAATGATAATATCAGTGTTTTAAAGTATATATACAGGGACAGGCATTTTGGACTTTTAAAAAAAAGTTTAATAAACAGACATAAATTTAGACTACAACTTATCAAATCCACCCTAGCTATTTACACAAAGTGAAAATAGACACACACATACAAATGTATGTGAATGTTGACTGCAACTGTTTCTGTAAGTCAGGAGTGTAAAGAATTCAGGTAGAATCATAAACAAATGTATGCAAGAAAACAAAGATTTGGGCTCAATGTTTATTTGCCTTTCTGTGGTCAACACATAGAATTCTCTAGGAAGCGATGAGTTAGATCAGTTAGGAAAATGATGACATGAGCCTTATAAAGCTGATGGAGGCAGAATGTGGTTGTAGTTTTTTATAATAAGTTTACCTAGTTTCTCACTCTTAATTTCAAATCTAGCATAAATGGCACCATTTCCGAAAAGTTAATTGCTTATGAAGAATACTCTTAATACTTACTATTAACCCCTTACAGAATGTAAACCTTGTATTGAGCATAGGTCAAAATGAATATTAAATCATACAGACTATGTCTAGAAGTATTTCTAGATCATGTCTCTGCTTTTTAAATTTTTAAGCATTTTTAGTTTTACGATGAGTCTTGCTGTGTTGGTCTGTCAGGCTTAAATCTTCTTCCTGCCTCTGCTTTCTGAGAGTTTGAATCTTTAGGTTTAATGCCCCACCATGTCCAGACGTTTTGCTACTTGAATGAGACTAGATATATACTCTAAGAGTCATAACAACATACTTTTGAGAGGAGATAATTCCTACTAGTTTAATTGCTTTCTCTCATAGATGGCTTCTTCATACAAAGGCAGCTGCTTCTACAGTTTATGCAATTAAGTCTAGCATCCACTTGAAGAGAAATAGTCTCTTTACAGGTCACTAGGGCTTAGACTGCTAAAGAGTTACTATATGTTGGTCATGGGAATGATAATTAGAAAGAAGGGTTTGCTAGGGCCTAGACGTGCAAAGAGCAGTCATAAAACCAAGGCGCTCCTTCTATCCCAGATTTTTCAAACTTAGATGGTTAGAAGTGAAAATCGAAGAAAGGAGGCAAAAAACCTGTGGCTTAGTGCGCACTTTCCAGGAGAACAAACAAGCTGAAGGAACCCGTTGTCCCCAACAGTGCCTTAGGGGTACTCCGCCTTTGCTGGATGAGTAGAGTTCTCCAAAAGGAGAGAGATGACAGCAGAAGATGAGATTGAAGAAAATCCCCAAAATAACCCAACCCCAAACACAATCCTCGAAGTCCCGGAGGCTAACAGTAATATGAAATAATGTCATCATCTGTCATGAATCTCTGACATCTCATCAAATGAATTTAGGTGAGGAAAAAGTGACCCAATGCCGCTTTTGTTGTGGCTCCTTCTCTTGGTGTCTGACCGAACGAACGCTGCAGCGCCATTTTTTTTCTATATTTTTTTTATTTACATTCCAAATGATTTCCTCTTTCCCGTTTCCTCCCTCCCCGAAAGTCCCATAAGCCCCCTTCCCTTCCTCTTTTCCCCATTCAACCCCCTCTCGCTTCTCTGTCCTGGCGTTCCCCTACATCCAGTCTTTCCAGGACCAGGGGTCTCTCCTTCCATCTTCTTGGAAATCTATTGATATGTGAATTGCATCTTGGGTATTCCGAGATTCTGGGTTAATATCCCCTTATCAGTGACTGCATACCATGTGTGTTCTTTTGTGATTGGGTTACCTCACTAAGGATGATATTTTCCAGTTCTGACCATTTTGCAGCGCTATTCTGACTTGGACATCTTTCCATAAGGGAAAGCCTGACAGACCTTTTCTGTCATTTCCTTCCATGTCTCCCTTTGTATTTTCAGCTCCAACAGGTGCAGATTTGCCAAAGTGAATGTTAATTGCCTATTTACTGTCTCCCTGCTTGTTCAATTTACTTACAGAGCATTTCCTATTCAGAGCCCGGCAGCAGTTGGTCTTTGTTTACTCCTTTAATTTGTTAGGTTCTAAGAAAAACCAAATTAAAAAAAGAAAGAAAACCTAGCCTTCTGTAACATCACCTTCATCTGTAAAAGCCCCAGTCACACCCAGAGATGAGCTAATCCTGTTGAGAGGCAGACAAGAAGCCCAAGAAGAAAATGCTGCGGGTCCAACCTGAGCTTACCTTAGATTACATCATTAGGAAGCTGAGGCAGAGCCTATGCAGATACATCTTCCAGCAAGCCAAAATGGCCTTTCTCATTTCCCTTCCATTCAAGGGTTTTCCTGAAGTTCAACCCTTTCACTCAGCCACTCAGTGGTAGATTTTAGTTTCATCTCACTGATTTCATCACCCAGGAAAGTTTTTCCCATTTTTTTCTGATGGTTAAGCAATGGAAAAGAGAGAAGCAGAGAGTAAATACTGGAGATCTTCATGAAAACCTACCTAAAAGTTCTGATCAACTGAGCTGAGGGATTTAGGGATAAAGGTATGCTTGTGAAATTTATTCCCAGGGCATGGGGGTACTTGTTTGCAGTCAACAATTAAGATGCCATTTAAAACTTCAAAGTTTTCTTTTCAGATAATGAACACACTCGCATGCACACACACACAAATATGCACATATATGTATATACACATACATATATATACATATATATGTATGTTTGTGTATATATATATGTATATATATATACATTTTTTAATTGTCCATACAGACTAATAATCAAGAACCCCAGAAATTTGGTAACATTTCTAATATTAATGCCCAATCTGGAAAATTAATTAGATGATTTCTTTCTTTAAACATAGGTTGTTTATGTAAAATTGTTGCACACCTAATTTGTGACCTCACAAAGACTCCTAGAAAAGGCAGGGTCATTGTGCTATTCACACTTGGAGGTTACTGTGTAAGATGAGAAAGGCTAACACTATAGACTCCAGCTTGATTGAATCAGTGTGTATGGGACTGCATTGGTTTCTGTTAGAGAATGCTATAAGAACGTTGGGACTTGTAAACTTTGTTCTATTCATGACAACTTTTTACCCAGGAAATTTTAGGTGAACAAAAGATATGTAAATCAAATGTTTACTGATAATTATCAAAAATAACTTTACTTGTCTTAGTTAGGGTTTCTATTACTCTGATAAAATAACTAACTTGTGGAGAAAAGGATTTATTTAGTTTATACTTCAATATCACAGTCCATCATTGAGGCAGTCCAGATAGGAACCTAGAGGCAGGAACTGAAGTAGAAGCTATGGAAGAATACTACTTATTCTGTTGATCTCCACGGCTTGCTCAGTCTACTATCTTATATAGCTCAAGACCACCTGACCCAGGTTGGCACCACCCATAGTGGGTTGGGCCCTTCCACATTAGTCATTAATCAAGAAAATGCTCCACAGACATGCCTACTGGCAAATTTGATACATAGATGTTCTTAATTGGAGCTCCATCTTGTCAGATGACTTGGTCTTATGTCATGACGATATAAAATTTAAACATTTATAGTCTAAGGTAATGAAAGTGCTTTGTAAATTTTATAAGAAGAATTAAATCTTGGTTGAATATTTGATATTGTAAGATAAAAATCTTGAACATTTTTCAAAGTTGATAAATATTTTGATTTTACTATCAATGATGACCAAACCATTTTGCATAGATTTGTATTACAAAATGGTAGAAGTATGCTTAAGATTATTACAAAATTGTTGGAAATTTTCTTAGTTCCAAGCCAAAATTCATTCAATGATCCTTTATGAAAAATTCATGATTTAAGGCAACCGGTACAAGTAGAAGCTCTTTTCTGTGAATGTCTTACATTATTCACCATAACATCAATTGGATTAATTCATGTTGTCACAAGCACCAAAGTTTATAACCATTATGAAACTTCAGGAGAACCCTTGAAGGACATGACATGAAGCAGCTGAATTCAGCTTATTTAAAATTTAATTTTGAAATGATTTGTCTTAAGAATTCTTAAATTTAGTTCCTGAACATTACCTAGGATATATTGTTGATATCAGGCACTGAGATTTACAACAGATCTTTAGATTTAGTTCATCTTCAATAAATCAAAGTGTATCAATTGCAAAGCAGATGTCCTTTCCCTGCTGTGCAGCTGGCAATCACCTTCTATCTTCTACTTCTTTGAATTTCATAATTCAAAGCAAATAGAGACTGTTTTCATGCAATTTTAAAAAATAAAACAATCCATATAGATTTTAAATTTGCAAATTACATATTGAAGAATTAACAATAGGAAAATGATAGAAGTCTTCGTTTTCTTCTGCAAGAGTAGAATTCCTTGTATATAGATTGAAAGTACTAACTCATAGCTTACAGTCGTCTCAAATATGAGCTTAGGTGTTTCTGGTGGTGGGGGGAATTGCCTTTCTGTGATGTGATGAAAGGTACAAGGGTAAGTCCTCATGTGCTCTTGGAACAAGGCTACAGAGAAGTCTCATAGTGTGACATGGGCAAACTGCCAAAGATGCCTTGGGTTTGTTATGCTTTTGATTTTTAATTAACGTTTAGCTGTTGAGTGTTCAGAACCTTTCGAAGTTGTTAAGGTTATACGACCACACTGCTTACATTGGGTTACATGCTTAAAAAGCTGTGGTAAATATAAACGTATGGCTCACAGTTATACTGATGATGATGGTAGTCATTAGATTGTGTCTACTTAAGCTTAACTTTAAAGCAATTAATCTTAAGGATTTTAAAATTTTAGTTTCTGAATATTTAATATGTTGACTGGATAATAAATCACCACTGATTACAGTATTGGACAGTGATGACTACTTTATCTAACTACAGAAATTTTTTGAGCAATCTGAGTTACATGTGTTCTCAGACTAAATATTCTAGTCTTTTATCCTGGAGTCAGTTGGACTTGAAATAGGTAGAAACCTTCCTTGTTACAATTGGAGTATTTCCAGTGAGTTGAGAACACTGTAGATGGAGGGGGAATTCTTATCATTCCCAGAAGGAAGAGGAAGTGACAAAGGTATTTCAAGAGAAAAAGAGCATCCTTTTGCCATGAGGAACATTGTTTTCCATCATTGTTTGGCCAAGCCAAACATAATGATATACTTCAGGCTGCTTGTAAGAAACCACATTAGCCTGTAGCTTAATAAAAATACTATCTGTGCTGCCATTGTGTGTTCTTATACTGTTATTGAGATGTAACTGATATATAACAACTCAGTGTTTGGGTATTATGTATACCCATAAAACCATCACCATTTTCTTCACCTCTATGACATTATTTCTTGCCTTTCTCTTTTCTTTTCTAAACCTTGTTTATAGCTTGAATACTTAGGTGAAATAGAAAATACAATCTTAACAGCGGGCACTGAGATATACTTCAGATACATACAGTGAGTTGTATTTCAGATCTAGTTCATCCTTGCTGCAGGTAATTAGCATTTATTCTCTACTTCTATAAATTTAATTATTTAAGGAACCCCATACAAATAGACCCTGGATTTTGGTTTATTTTGCCTGTTTATTTGTTGTTGGCTTTTGCTTATTTTATCCAACCTGGTATCATCTAGGTTGATCCATGTTGTAATATCAAGATTTCTTAAATTTCTTGAAGATTAAGTAAGATTCTATTGTGTGTGCATACTATAGATTCTTTGAAAAGCTTCCAAACTCATTTCACGATACTGGCATTATTCAGATGCTAAACTCAGGTAAAGGCATAACAGGAAAATATAGGCCAATAGCCTGTTTAAATTCAGACACAAACAGTCTGAACACCAGCAAACTCAATTACATACCATAATAAAATAATCTATGCTTTAGCTAAAAAAGAATTTATATCTGGGATCCAAGATGGCTTAGCATATGAAAATCAATGCAATACATCATATTAAAAACTGAAGAATAGAAGCCACATGGTCTTCTCACCAGACTCACTAAAAGCTTTGAATAAAGTCTGCATGCTTCTCATGAGACCCCCACTTCTGTCAGAGAGGTCATTGTTGTAGTATAGAAGATAGAACATGCTTCTTATTGAATTTCCAGTTCAACATGGTATTCAAAACTATACCCTTTGCAAACAAGATAAGAAAAAGGAAGAGACCAAAAACTCCTGAATAGGAAAAAAAGAAGAAAAATAATGTTTGCAGATGGCATTATTGTATACATAGACTATTTTAAAGACTAAGAAATTCCTAGCATTTAATTGCAAGCACAGCAATTAAAAGTTCTTAGAGGACCTGAACAATGATCAATATTTAAATAGAAAGATGCAGCATCATTGCAATTAAACAACAACAAAAGAAGACTACTCTTTTATCCACAACCCCTTCCAAAATAACTGAAGTCAGCATCTGGAAGATATGCCTGCACTCCCTGTAATCCTTGAAGGATTATTTATAATACTCACATGATGGAAAGAAGCCAAACACCATATAGCAAAATCTGCACTTGTGATATCCAGGTATCAACCTCATTGGGTTTTGTTTCTTTGCTTTGTTTATCAACAAGATCCAAGCAGTTTGTGTAATATGCAGTGGAACAGTTGACACTACTATCTTATCCAAAGAACTGCCTTAGAATCTTGCTAAAACATCTTATTCTTCATTCAGTTATTATTGCCTCTGTCTTGCCCAGAAGTGTTAGGCCTACATGCTAAAAATTATACTTATAAAATATCCACAATGAAGTCAATTAGTAGAGCCAATATAATTAAATGACTAAGGTAAGTTGAGACTCAAGAAAGAGGCAAGGGCCATTTCAGCTAACTGGACCCTTGTTCTTGGTCTCTCGATCCTTAGGAGAAAGTTTCTGGTTTGCTTTGCATTTTTCTTTTAAATGCCAATGATGAGGTGAATCAGACTATTGTATTAAGCCTGGTGATGAACTATTAAAGTGTAACTTTAAATGAAAATTTCCAGGAAAGTACATATTATCTGTATAATGATCTCAATAATGTTTTTCTTCAAAAATATGCACAAGGCTGGTGTGCAGGAGCAGGTGCTGGAATGGGTAAATTTCTTGCCTTGAGTTGAGATCTGTAAAATTCATGTGAAACCAGAACCAATAGTGTTTTAACTCAGCACTCCTGCAGAGACATGGGAAACAGAATCAGGAGGATTTCTGGGAGCTTATAAGCAAGTTGGCCAATAGATTGGCAGCAATGAAGAAGACCCTGTCTCAAACAATGTGGAAGAGGAAGACTGACAACAGGCATTTCCTGACCTTAATACATGTACAAAGGCATATATGCACACACACACACACACACACACACACACACACACATTCACATGTGTATAATAAAAATAAAATCTCAGTATTAAAATGACAGTTAAAAAAGAGGCTACATCATTCCAAAAAGTAATCTTTGAGTGGGAAGAAAAGTAGATCTCTTTGTACTATTTTGCATTAAAATCAATTGTATAAAGGTTTCACTTTGGTTTCTTTCTGATTTATATCAGTGTTATGTGGCCACATTATGTCTGTGATCTACAAGAAATGTTTCTTTCTGCTTTAAAAAAGATGAGTATATGTAAAGTGCAAAACATGAACTGTATGTGAAAAGGTTAAAACATCAAATCAAACCACATATTTTGGTCTCGAGACATTAAAGAAGAATCGTCAATGCCTAAAACATGATTCATTCTTTTTTTTCCCATTAAGTTATTTATTCACTTTGCACCCTTATCACAGCCTGTCTTCCTCTCAGTCCTTCTTTCACAGCCCTTCCCTTTCCCCTCCCCTTTTCCTCTAAAAACAGGGAGTCCTCCATTGGGTACCAACCTACCCTGGCACTTCTAAATAAATGATAGCATAGTAAACAATATCTTCTAAAACACAGAGGAGCCAAAGTTGGACAAAACAGAAAAAATTATGAAACAAAATGTGACATTAGATTGGATCAAGGGTCCACATCATTACTGATTTTTAGTCATATGTATGTATATTCATATGTGTGTCATCTGTGTTTGATGTGGAGGCCACAGAACAACCCTTGGGTGTAATCCCTAGGCAGTCAATCCATCTCTGTTGAGCAGGGTCTGTCTCTGGCCTGGGTTGTACTAGTTGTGAGGCCCAGGGCTCTTTCTGACTGTGTCCTCTCTACGTGTGTGACATTTTGTCGGCATTTCTCTGTAAGTTTTTGGGCTCAGTCCTAGGTCCTCATGCTTATTAGCAATCACTTTACTAACTGAACGATGCCTCCAGAACTGTCCTGGATAAATGTTCAGTGTTGCTATATTCTACTGGTTGCTATGTCATTTCTTCTCTAACCCCTACAATTATAATAATGTCCACTACTTAGTTATGTTTTGACTTTCACTGACTTTGGGGCTGCTGATTTGATCAACATTAATTCAAAAATCTCATCTGTTGGGACTTACCTAAAAGGAAGTGCTCACATGGAGAAAAACAATCAATATAAACTCTGGTTGTATTTTCATGATTGTCAATATATGTTATCAAATTACTATAATACCTGTTATCAATTTCTGGATTCACTTTGATACATGCTTTGCACTTTGATTTTTTGTCCTTTATTTCTTATGAACTTAGTATATTCATATTTTTTGATCTATCAAGTGTCCTATCAATTTCTGGTGGGAACTTTGAAGCAGCGGCACTCAACTGGATTTTTAAATTAGTGATTACACACCATGATGATTAGTTTGGACAAAGTTATATTTCAAGTCAAAGAAGGCAGTTTATATGTATTCAGTATTTCAGTGTAGTGAAAGCTACCTTAAAATTAAAAGTATAGAGAATGGGTAAGGCAAACCATAATATCTGTAGTACATAGGTACCTCAGAAACTATTTCATGAAAATTACAGATAACTCTGAGCAAAATGACCCTGAAAGCATTTGTAGGAGAAACAGAATTGAATAATGGATACATGGGAAAACTTGTCATGAAGACAGAGAAACATAGACTAAAAGAGTGGGACACCATTTTCTCTGATGAGGAGCACAAGGGTTGGAAATGCCAGCTCTATTTGTTGATCAAAAACATGGAACGGATGCTGCAACAATACTGGTGGGCGCATGCGGATGTTTCAAAGGCAACCTGATGTAATGATGTAAGGGATTGATAGACATCTATCATAAAATTCACAGGAAGCCATACTCTTCTATCTCAGGACCTCCAACTGGCAGTCATTTATAGCTACCAGAAGTTATTGTTATTAATTTGTTTCAAAATATTACACAATTACCTTGGATCAGCTGGTCTCAGGTTGTGGTAGCTTTGACGGGAAGCATCTGGGGCAGAATCAAGGCAAATGAACCTGACTGCTACTGAAGCACCTACTCAAGAGGCGCATGACTCTTCTGCTGACATTTTATTGGCAGAATCATGTCACGTGACCCATTTTATTACCTGTGAAATAAGGCAAACGTTCTGAGCAAGAGAAATATTCAAATTTAGCTTTTGATAAAGCAGCTGATCTCTGTTGCCATGTCTTTCACAAACTTTTATGACCTGATTGATAATAGGCATGTAGGGTGAGGGCTGAAACTTCTGTGCAACAGCATCAAGGGAAAAAGTGACAAGAACAAGCACCAACACCAACAATAGCGACCACCACAAACCAAACCAATACAAACCAAAACAAACACTACCAGCCCAGAGATGGTACCACCCACAAGGGGCCCTCCACCCTTGATCAATAATTGAGAAAATGCCTTACAGCTGGATTTCATGGAGGCATTTCCTCACCTGAACCTCCTTTCTCTGTGATAACTCCAGCTTGTGTCAAGTTGAAACACAAAATTAGCCAGTATAATATACACACACATATGTATATATATATATATGTATGTGTGATATATATGTATGTGTATATGTATATGTATATATATGTGTGTGTGAGAGGGAATGAAAACAAACTGTAGTGATAGGTCATTATTCCTCAATAGTTGTTATAGGGGAATAGGGGCTAGAAGTACAGAAGAATGAACGTTTTAGTTTGTTTCTGTTCTAGTTTGTGTTATTTTCACACTTTAAAAAGAATTAGTTAGCCAGGCGGTGGTGGCGCACGCCTTTAATCCCAGCACTTGGGAGGAAGAGGCAGGCGGATTTCTGAGTTCGAGGCTAGCCTGGTCTACAGAGTGAGTTCCAGGATAGCCAGGGCTACACAGAGAAACCCTGCCTCGAAAAACCAAAAAAAAAAAAAAAAAAAAAAGAATTAGTTAAATTTAAAGAACTATTGTGCAATTAAATATGCTAACACTTGCTAATTTTGATCTGTAGTAACTGAACACTATTCTTACTTCTATAATTTGCATATTTTTACTGAAAATCTAGTTCACAGCTTACTGTTCTCAAAAATGATTAATGACATCAGCTATTGACATAGTATGGTTGTGCTTGCCTTTATCATTCAAAACATCTTCTGATGTTCAATCTACAGCTGGATTAAGGATCAGGTAAATTCCTATTTACTTACATCCCAGATGTAATGTTCTTCATGAGTTCAATAATATATGTGAATTCTTTCCCCAGGAAAAATACTCGAAATGACATAATCATCATGATTTTAGGTGTTCATGCAGTCCATTAATTTAACTCTAACAACTTTACAGTTGCTTTTGAAAAACAATACACTTCTTGGAAAGTCATTATGGAAAGGATTTATATATAATGAGGCTGCTTTTGTGGGTCCAAATTCTATACTAAAATTACGTTGTGCCATACACTTGTCATTAGACACCTGTGTCTTTTTAAATTCATATTTCAGGTATTTCTTACATGTTTGTGGACTGGAGGAATAAATATCATTAAGATGTCTGTGTGACTCAAAGCGATATACTGATTTTTTTTTTGTAATGATATCTATCGAGACCCCTATAGCATTTCCAATGTAACAGGAAAAAAAGAAACACCAAATTCCATGTGGAACCTGAATACTGTGAATGATCTTGAGAAAGAAATGAAACTGAAGGATCAAAAGTCCTGATTTTAAAATAAGGCACAAATTTATAGTGATTGTAACTTTATTGTACTGGTCCTAAATTAGACACGTAGGTCAATGGAACAGCCTAGGAATCCCAAAATCGAATGTATACTTGGATAGTCGTCAACTAATCTTGAACAAGGACATCAAGACTACACAGTTGGTAACACCTCTCCAATAAACAGTGTTGGTGGAAAATGAGTATCTGCAAACATACACATGTAATTGGACTTTTTCTTCCTTATGCTAACCTCCTCCACTATGCAAAAATTCAATTCAAAGTAAACCAGTGACTTATACATGAGAACCAATATTATAAAACAGAAGAAAATGTAGGAAAAATCTTATTGGTATCATTGGTATCATTATTTATTTCAGGAAAATTTCTATGTATAGCTCTTAAAGTACAAGCACATGGACAAAAAGACAAACAAGTAAGATCAAGGGAGTGGAAGGGCTTTGCAAGTAATGGGAGAAATGCTTACCAAGCATATGTGAATAGCATATAAAGTAGACAAGAAACTTCTACAATTCAGCCACATTAAAAGTAAATAGCCCAATTAATATATTAGTGAAGAATCAGAAGAGAAATTTGTAAAAAACCAAAAAAGAAAAGAAAATGTAAATGAATGAAACAAATTTACATAAAAGTACATGTTAGCCAATAGGTATGTGATAATATGCTTTATTAGGAAGTTTAAATCAAAACAAGAATGACATATTGTCCCACACTTGACACAATACCTATTAGTTTTAAAACAAAATTCAGTAATTGTTTACAAGTGTGTTGGGAAAAGGGAACGCTTCCATATTTCTTCTTGAATATCGATTGACGGAGCATTATGAAAAGGAGTTAAGAGGTTTCTTAAGAAACTAAAACTCTAACTACTTTATAATCCAGAAATCTTGCTTCTTCGTAAATGAATAAAATGAGTGAACCAGGATTTTAATCATGGTTGCTCCCTAATATTTCTTGCAACATTATTGATAGAAGTTAGCTCATAACTGACAACTTTGATGAGATTTAGAATCACCTGCAAGAAGGATGTTTGAACATGTTTGTAGGGATTATTCTGATTAGGTTAATCGAGGTGAGTAAGCCTGCACATTGCGGGTTCCAGGAGCTAGGATGCTAGACTTAACAGAGAATGTGAGCTGAGCACCAGTGTTCTTTGATATCTGCTTCTTTACTGGGGATGCAATATGATCAAGTGTTTCAAGATCCTGCTACTGTGAATTCCCTGCTCCAGTGAACTGTAACAGACTATGTGCTTTCCCTTTCAATTGCTTTTGTCAGATTTTTTTTTCATCCCATGAACAGGAAAAGTTACCAGCACACCAACATATGGAAACAATATTAGTTTTGGATGTATGTATGGGTTGGTGGATGGATGGATAGATGGATGACAGACAAATACATTGTAGTGCATTAAAATGAAGAGTTTTTCAATTTATTCAACACTGAAGTATTATTCAACACTGAAAAGAAGGAAACCCTGCCATTTAAACGCCTGGATCTAGAAGGCATAATACAAGGTAAAATAAGTCATGTACAAAAAGTCAAATAACCACTAGACCTCACATACAGATTCTAAGATAGTAAAAATTATAAAGTAAGAACAGTGGAAAATGCCAGGGCTGGCAGAATGGCAAAGGTAGGAAAAGGATGAACAAAAAGCATACCACTTACACATGGTAAATAATTTATAAAGCTATCATATACAGCCGAATGGCCAGGATTAATACAAAATACCATGCATGGTATGTTTAGACTTGCTGGCTATATTTATATTGAACAACAACTACAACATGGGCCTGAGAGGTAACTGGGAATTAACATGTTTCTGGTCATTATGGGTGATGGCATACATGTCTCTAAGGTTAGAGTGGTGTACATCATTAAGGGTGAACAGCCCAGTGGGTGCTTGTGTGAAGTGAGCATGTCATGGCATAGATGTGGCTCTCTCAAAATATAGGTGGGCAGCTTGTATGTGGTGATCAAACCTCAGTAAAGTGTTTGTGTAGGTTTTTAGAATCATTTTTATTTTTAAAAGAATTCTCAATCTGAAATTTTAGTTTCTTAACCAAACTACATTTGCCCTGGTTAACTACATGCAGCCACAGACCACCCATATTGGGCAATAAAATTACAAAATATTACTATTGCTACAGTAATTTCCCCCAGAGAGCTCTGTTATGGCTCATGTACTCCGGGCTTTGGTGCAAATGAAGATAAAATTAAAATTAAATTATTCTAAATAATGAATCATCTAGAAAGAAGCAATATTTCTCAGTCCACAGGCACTCTCATATAGGTTATCATATCTCACCCCTATAACAATCTTGTAAGGATGATAATATCTTCGTTGTACAAATGAAGGCACCAGAGTAGACACAGGTTGTGGTAAGCTCTATGGTAGACATTCCTGTGTTTTAAACTCTGGTACTGACTGTGTTTAGTGAACTCCCTCATACCCCTTAGCCTTCCATTCTGGTATTTCATTTCCCCCCATCTCTGGACAGTATAGTTGTGGGCTTTCTATTATCAAAGCTCTCACATGCACTTGTTATGCATAGAGCATCTTTATAAATCAAGTAATAATGTTTATATCTACAGCAATAGAATAACTTGCCTGATGATATCTAATGTAGGACAACTAAAGTGTACTTACTCTGTGAAACAGAACCAGTACCCAGCAAGAACCTCTCTTATCCCATCTACCCATAGAACATCAATCACTTCACTCTTTCCTAAGCCACTGTTTGAAACTTAAAAGGAGGCTGCAGAATATTTCAGAGAAAAAATTTATGCCATAAAACCTCTATTATAATCATCAGGTGGCATAAGATTAGCTTTAGAATATTACCTATACTTGGAACTCTCATCAAAGGGAGACCATCAATAAGGTTCAGAATATCTGGGCTGGCGGGCTAGCCTTTGCCTGGGATGCCTTCAACCCTAGATCCAGTCTCCAGTGCTACAACATATAACTGACAAATGCCCTTATAAAAAATGAAAGCCTAGTTTTGTGTTTAAAAATTATCTTCTGACAAATTAAAATGGTAATATACAAATAAGGCTATACTACATCAGTCACAAACCTGGAGCCGGGGGCGGGCTAACTTAGCAGCTGCTTACTCATGCATAGCTTGGATCTGGACTAGTTGCTTTTTACCATCTGCCTAGAGATGCTGTCAGCTTGCAAGGCCATGCTCCCCTGGGATCCTTGCCATTCAGAAGCTCTCTACACAGAAGAGACAAAAAGCTTTATTGATTTGCTTAAGCGTATCCTGCATAGAAACATAGTAAAATTTTTTTGAGTGATACTTTATCAAATTTACTAACTTAAAGGACATAAAGCAGGCAAGATGGAAACTCACTATAGAATTTAAATGGCACAGTAAATGCTGTAGCATTAAAGAAAAGAACACTTTGAATGCTGATGCTCCCCAAAAGAAATAAAAAGTAAAATAAATTCCAGAAGAGAACTCTAGATCAATTTATGTTTATTCAATAATTCATTTTGAAGAAAGGCAACTGTACAATGTCAGGACTTTCCAAACTGTGACCTACAGAGTTTTTTAGGGGTCACTAAGATAAATATAAGTTTAGGTAGGAGGGAGCCAATGAAGTTTCAAGTGCCCCCATTCTCTGGCAAAGAACAGTACAGCTCAGAATACTTCTACATTATATAAAGACGTTTTGATGTTTAAAGAAATTTGGATGACTCAGGTAAATTTGTAAATAATTGTCTTTGAGACTTGATGATAACTACGGTCATTCTGTATCCATCATGTAACATTATAGGTATCACTGATATAATCTTTACAATAGCCATAGTCTCATTATCTTCTTTATATACAAAACTGGGCTAGTGAAAGGTTAAGTAACCTCTTTCATATTGCCCAGTTGGTCAAAGGCAAGACTAGCATTCATTGAGCTCGGACTTCCTTCTGAAGTGTTAGTATCAATGAATCCTATATATTAGGTAAGTTTGTTGTCTTTTTTGTTCTCTAGCTCTGTGATTTAAAACAAACAAACAAGCAAACAAACAAACAAAACCCAAAATGTTATAACCAAGAACACCACAGAGAAGGAAAAGGTTTATCTGGCTTATTCACAATTCATCATTGAGGGAAATGAGGGCAGGATCCATATAGAAAAAGTGATACTGGCTCAATATTAGGGTGACCCTTAATTTTTTACTTTCTTTTATATGTTTTTAAATTCAACCCAGGTACCTGCCCAAGGAACAGTTCGATGCCAAGTGGGCTGGGCCTTCCCACATCAATCATCAAGATGATACCTCATAAATGTTTCTACAGACAAACCTGACCTAGGAAATTCCTTAATTGAGGCTACTTTAGATGACCCCAGGCTGTGTCAACTGGACATTTGAAGCTAAGAAGGATGGCTAGGTTGCAAAATAATTCTAAACATACACTAAACATTTATTAAAATAAACAAAACTAGTATTAAAACCAGTTGTTACTACAGATCTTGAGGTTGCTACATGATCTCAATCTAATGGGAGCTCCATTCTAATACATGGTAGTTATCAATCCATAATTGTCTAGCAACTCCCTCTGCTACATGGCTCATGCAATTAGGCCTCTTTTCACATACAAAAGTTGAATAACTGTGAAACAAGTGTTTTCTTTCACAAGTATGCCTCTTTGGAGTCTGCTTCCTTCTGCAACCTCTCTCCTGTCTCTCCTGGAGAAACCTTATTCATCTTTAAGATTTAATTCCCTTACTTTTCTGGTATCCCAACTTTTCAGTATTTCTGTGATATTTAAGTTAAAAAAAAACACTCATTGTGTTTAATGGTACAGAATACATTTGAATCCTCATGTGCCTTAAAAGGTAAGAATGGCATATGATTTATATCTACATGCTTCAACACATTTTGAAACAGTCTCTGCACCAGTCCTGTTCTGTATACACATATCAACATGCAAAGCCCCAGGAATGATAGAAGATCAGTGTTACTTCTGTAAGTATCTGCATCTGTCTCCGTAGAAACTGAAGGGGATGGCAAGCCCGTAGGAAGACAAACAGTATCAACTAATCTGGACCCCTGGGAGCTCCCAGAGAGTAAGCCACAAACCAAAGAGCATACAGGGGCTGATCTGTGGCTCCCAGCACATAGTAGCAGAGGACTGACTGCCTAGTCTAGCCCCAGGGGGAGAGGATGCCCCTTATAGTGCAGAGACTTGACACCTTAGAGAAGACAGATCCCCAGAATTGAACACCCTCTCAGAGTCAAAGGGGGGACTGGGCTAAAGAACTCTGAGAGAGAGGGACCTGAAAGAGGTACAATATTTGAGATATAAAAAGATATAAAAGTTAATTAAAAAGTAATATAAAAAAAGATGATCAGTATTATGCTCAGTCTCATCCATTCTGTAGCAAAGTAAACAGCTAAATCCCTTCATTCTTCATGCATCAGCATCCAGAATAGTTTACCCCTCATTGTGCTGGGTAGCTTTCAACTGTAGAATGGAATGTATACATACAGACATAGTCCTAGGGGACTATTAACACCAGAGAAGATTTTAAAGCCTCTGAATATTAAAGCCTTCCTCCTCCCCAATACTATTCACTCCTTTACATTGTTTACATTTGATTGCATTTTTCATCTTCTGTATCATGCTTTAAACTTAGTTTGGAGCATAAAGATGGATGTCTCTTTCCTTGTTTTGTTATATCCTGGTTTTTCACCACTGCCTTTTACAGTGTTTCACTCAAAAGGTATCCCTGGAATTATCTTTAGTAGATCTGTATACAAAATGCAACAGAGAGGCAGAGGGAAGTGTGGGGGGTGGGGGTGGGTAAAGGGGAATATGGGGAGTGATATATATATATGTGTGTGTGTGTGTGTGTGTGTGTGTTTAAAATTTATGTGTTACATGTGTGTCTGTTTTTCAGGTTTTTTAATTTTCTTTGTTTTTTATTTATTCTGATTTGTTTGTGTTTTATTTGCCTAGTGTGTGTGTGTGTGTGTGTGTGTGTGTGAGAGAGAGAGAGAGAGAGAGAGAGAGAGAGAGAGAGAGAGAGACAGAGACAGAGACAGAGACAGACAGAGAGAGAGAGAGAGACAGAGAGTGTATGATGGGGTTGGGTGGGTTTGGAAGTGAGGAAGATGTGAGAGATAAGGAAGGGAAATATGATAATAATATATTGTGTGAAAAATAATTTATTTTTAAATAGGCAAACAAGAAACTAAATGCAAAATTCAGTACCAATTCCTCACAGTCTTTGTAAGTATATCATATACAATATAAGAAATAATTTGGAGTCAATATTTTTACAATGTTTTCTTTGTATTAATAAGGAGATTTAAAACAAAAATTTCATTAGGTATTTAATTACATGAGGTATGTTTCATACCTACAGCCTCAATAGATGCAAATTCTCACTGTCATGTCCAAATGTTTATTGTTTTATGTTCTTATAAATTAACTGTTACTCTAACTATAGCATTTACTTTGGGTAGAAAGGCAAAAGTGATGTGTCTAGGATATGTTGGAAGATTTGATCACTTATCTATGAAGTGTAGAAAGGCAAAAGTGATGTGTCTAGGATATGTTGGAAGATTTGATCACTTATCTATGAAGTGATACAGTCTGAGAATTTTAGCCAACTATATTGCTTCATATTTAGTGATGACTTAATTCATCAGATATTCTTTATTACAAAATTTTTCATGCAAGTGACAGAAATATACAGAAACAAGAAGGCATGCTGAAAGTGGTTGTAGTCACATCAGAGAAGAAATATTTGAGTAAGGGTGGGAGCAGAGATAAGGAGCTGCTGACTCCCAGAAAACAAGTCTGCCTGATAGGAATCCTGAAAGCCAGCATGATGGCCGAGATATCCAGCAGAGTCACCCACAATCATTAGTGCTACTGTTCAGCTCCGACCTGCCATGACAGGCCTTTCCATTCTCCATGGGATTTGTCTAGTTGCTATCAGCACATTCTATTTCTGTTTCTATGGCCCATGCACTTGTTTCCTATGCAGTTAGCTTAATGTCTGAGGCTCTTCCAGGTCCCTTTGGAAACGTGATTCTTTCCAGGAGCCTTCAGTGAAACAAATAAAACATCAATCATCTCAGGCTAGTTGGGACCTCACCTTAAAGTTGTCTAACTTTGTTTATGGATGAAGTTTGTATTTAAGCAATCAATAACATTTCAGTAGTGTTTACTTATCATTGACTAATACTGGAGACATGGGCAGAGGTTCTCATTTCTACTTCTTACTTCTCATCATCATGCCCATATTTTATTTGTTGACATTTCTAGCAAATAGAAATAGTGGAACATATCCTACGGGATCAACGTTAATCATGGTATCACTTATAAAACAAGACTAAAGGAGTGGAGGAGGCTCAATTGTTAAGTCTTAGAAAGCTGATTCTATTATGTAACTAGTTATTATGAAGGGATATGATAAAGATTCCTCTCCACCACAGGGATGTTTATAGAATCTGAGAAATCAAGAGAAAGGGAAGTTAAAATAAAAAGCAGGAAACTGGATAAAAAAATGTGTTTTTTTATCCTTTTCTCAGATGAACCTCTGGTCTTTGTATACTTTGTAGATTGTAATTTAAAATATGGATAGATGTAGCTTTAAAAATTAAAGCTGAGAAGTATTTAATCAATAACTGCAGATTTCTGTTTTAATAGGTTTGTAGTAAGTAGTAAACACATTGGGATATCAGAATACAAATGATTCATTGTCATTAGGAATTATAGCAATCACAGAGGTGATTAAGAATGCCCTGTGTCACAGAGGAAAATGATCTTAATGAATTGTTTTTGCTGCAGTTGTTCCATTCTGCTAAGTTATCCTGATGTTGTAGAGCACCTACAGTTGATTCATGTAATGTGAAGCAGGAAACCGGACCGAGGTCAGTGGAGTGAGAGTTCTACAACTATCTACCATCGAGTTTGAAAACTGACAAGCAAGATTCACACCAGGTCTAGCCACAGTGAGATTTATCACATGCAGAAGACCTCCTCCCAAACTCACGTGAGAGTCAACATATTTTGGCAAAGCCTTTAGCAATAGAAACAATTTACTATCACTGAGGTTTTTTTTGAGAAAAATTTTTCTACACATATCACCATTTTCTAAGCACAAGAAACACAATGTTCTTGGCCCATGAGACACTGGGCAGCATTAACTGTGCTTCCAAGTCGCTGCTGGTTTTAAGAATTTCCTGATGCTCTCACAGCCTGCCTGGGATTCCAGTCCTCTATTTCCATGTTGGGCACAGGCTCACTTCCCTTTACTGTTGGTCACCAACCATTCCAACTTGGTGGCCATGTATTTGGGAAAAGGCCGCATGATCTTTCTGGCTCCACTCAGTGTCTAAGACACCCGCTTCCTCTGCTTGCACCCCACAACCTCTCCTCATCCTCTCCTACAGCCCAGGTCTCCTCAGTTGAGCTTGGGTTTTTCTCCCTGGAAATCCTGCCCTGAATGGTCTGTCACCGTCTCCCTTTAAAATCTTTCCTCCTCCTCTCCTCAAATAAAGATGGGGCTAAGTCACACCTAAAGCTCACATCCTACCGAGTATTTCCTCAGTACTTTACAGAAAACACCAAACAAAAATGCCATTTTACAAGAGGTGTATTTTTTTTTCTTTTAGGATGCAAGCTCCTCAAGAGCAGGGACAATGTTTTCTGTATCTTCTATTGTGCCTAGTACACTGTAAATGCTCAATAAATATTGATGATGGGAAAGAAAAGAAACATACAAATGAGCAAGATACTTGAAGCTTTGGACAGTGTGTTGGGGTCACTGTGGTACACAACCCTTTCAACTGGGGCAGCTGTTTGTAGGTCACTAGTCATATACCTCACCTCATCCTCACTGTTCATTCAGTAATTACTTCATTCCATCACTGCTCACTGAGTTCATATTGGACCAAAGACTAGACAACCCAGAACCAGAGAAACTCATGAAAAGAAATGTTTTTGGGGACTGCGGAGATGGCTCAGAAGTTGAGGACATTTGCTGCTGCTCTCCCAGAGAACATAGGTTTGATTCTCAGCATTTACATGGTGTTTTAACAACTATCTGGAACTCCAATGCCAGGGAATCTGAAACCCTCTTCTGACAGCCACTGGTACTAGATATCAAATGGTGCAAGGATATACATGCAAATAGAACTTATATACGTGTGACATAAAATTAAAAATGCAAAAGTAATTGTAAATGATCTTCTGTAGCAAATTGCCTAGAATTAATGATAGTTCATAAATTATCATTAAAGACAAAACTAAAAAGAAAAGTCCTAGGAATAAAGAACCCAGAGCTTTAGGGACATTTGCAAGGATTTCCCATGTAGAAGCTTGAATAGTACTGAGACTTATAGTACACGTGTGTTGAGCATTCTAAGAAAACTTAGCCTGGGCTGTGATGGTACAAAAATAGAACCAACATAATTTGGATCCTAATGGAAACGTACTGTAGCATCTGTTGACTCTCACAGCAAACTAACCAAGTGAAAGTTCTGAAAGAAATTCCTCAAGACTTTTTTTTTTTGTCTTTGTTCCTCTGTGATATAATCCCATGGGATGAGTTTATATTATTAATAGTGCATTTTGCTCTTGGATTCATATTATGGATCTGTGATAACCCACATCTCTAAAAGCTACTTTCTCTACACTTGTACTGTGTTAATAGCTCCCCAGGTTGTAGCTGTAGCTCTGGCCACAGGCACTAACTACCATCCCTTCATCAGAATCTGACAGATACGAGAAAATATAGAAACAAACTCCCAAACCTTGTCCAGAGGAGAAAAAGCTTCCCAGAGTCATTAGAACAAAGTAATACTCCCCACCAACAATAAATAACATTTATTAAAAACAAAATCTATACAAGGCTTTCTCTTGGACACTTTGTTCATAGATTATTCCAGCAAATGCTTTCTCTCGCTCTATAAGGTAGAAATTATTTCTCTAAGTTTATAAAGAAGACAACAGGCTCGATTGAATGGCTTGTTTTATGTCACCCAGATAGTAATTGGATTGAAATGAAGATTTGTTTGACCACAAATCTAAGTCCTTACCTTCTCACCTGAGACTGAATGCCTGCAGATGGCCAAGTGCTGCACACATTCTACGTTGTAAACCCAAGTGCAAAGACTCCAAGTTCTGGAGAGAAGTTCCTCATTCCTAAGGATGTAAGTACAGCACCAGTCTCAACGCAGTCTCAAGCATGCGTGTTAAACAGCCTTTTGACCTCTGGGTTTCATTTGTAAACTGAGGCTCCAGTTGTACAAAGATAGCCTACATGTTTTGTTGTACTAAAATGACATAACTTGTATCTCATGAGTTTCCTGTTGGCATTATGACAAATTTCCACAGGCACAGTGAGTAAAAGCAACACAAATCAATCATCTTCCACTCCCCTTCAGAAGTCTGAAATGATCCTTGCTCCTGAGAATCCAGGCTATTTCTCCTAGAATCTTTAAGGAATGTCTAATTCCTTGTTTTTCCTACTTTTTTTTTTTGCAAGATCTTCAGACACCCCATCTTTTTCAGGCGTGGTCTATTGAAGGTGTCTCATTTTTCATCACTCTGTCATCTGTTTTTGCCTTATGCCTTACCTTTTCCAGACCCCCTGGTTTACATTGGGCACAACCAGAAAGTCTCCAAGAATATTGCTAATTTAAAGTTGGCTAGAATACAGATTTCTTTTTGCCATTAACAATCTATTTAGATTCTAGCCATTAGACTCTGTGCATCTTTTTAAGGGAGGTGGAGATTATTCTATGTGTCACAAATAAAATTGCCTTTTAGTTGTTCACTACCCGAAACATAATTTCTGATGCAATCATTAATAATTTATATGGAAAATATGTGGTGGTTTAAATAAGAATATCCTGTTACACTCAGGCATTGGAACACTTAAGCCTCAGTTAGTAATGATGTTTGGGGGGGATTAGGAGATGTGGCTTTGCTGGAGGAAGTGTGCCACTAGAAATGGCCTTTGAGAGTTTAAAGACACTGGCCACCTCCATTGTGCTCTCTTAGCTTTCTGCTTGTGCTTGGTGATGAAATCTTTCATCTTCCTGCTGGTTGCCACCAACTACTGCTGCTATAATAGAATCTTAGCCTTCTGGAACCATAAGCCAAAATAAAATCTCTTTTTGTTAAGTTGCCTTTGGTCATGATGTTTTCTCACAGCAATAAAAATATAACTAGTTTAACATAATATTTGATACTCTGTCCAGATAATTTTTATTAAAGAAATTTAAGCATATATATGCTATACATATACTTATGTAAATATATATTTGTGTCTATGTATATATATATATATATATATGCTTATATTCCTAAGTATATATTTATATGTGTAACTATTAAGTATATACTATGTATTCTTAGAATTCTAAAAATTTATATTTACTATACAGCTATAAATTTACAATTACATAGTTTTATCTACTATAAAGTATCATTATACCATGAAAACTGTTATAAAATGGTTCATCAAATATTATTCCCCTTCAATAAGTGTATTTCTAACTTATTCTTTGCTTTGTGATTTTTTTCTAGTAGGAATATACTATTTGTGAGTGTTTGTGTATGTGTGTGTGTGTATGTGAGTGTGTGTGTGTGTGTTTGTGTGTGTGTATGTTGGAGGATCCATAGGTGAGCTTGTGGACTAAGAGCTGATATTGATGCTAAGTGCTTACCTCTATCTATTTCCATCTAATTTTCTTTTCAATTTTTTCCAGACAACCTCTGTCAATGAATTTGTAGCTCACTTGTTGATTAGACCAGATGTCTAGTGAGCATGAGACTCTCCTGTCTTCCCTCCCCAGACCCCAAAACTGAAGGGAGGGGTATATACTGCCACACCTGGCTGACTTTTATGTTGGATTCTGAGGATTCTGAGTCCCTCATCTTTTGTAGACCAAGCTCTTTGTGTGTAAGCCATTTTCTAGCACAGATTTATATTGCTTTTGTCACTATGAATAGTGCTATAATGAACATCTTTGTTCAGTCTTGCAAATGTTTCTCTGAAAGGATTTCTTCTAGAAGATCATCAGTGTAGTTGAAGAGTATCATGTCAATTCTTTAAAATATATACACACAGAATTCCCCAAAATGGAAATAGAAAAGCCAATCTCACACTCTTCATCCTTCCTCCCTGTTATGTCCACATCTACCTTATTCCCAGGTTCCCTTTCCAGCAGCAATGAGAAGGATAGATCTAATTTGTAGTCTTCAGCCAGGCTTATGGTTACATAAAACACATTATTACACACAAGGAAACATAAATCAAAGCTAAAGCGAGTTATCATTATCACTATAATACAGAGTACTCTCTGTATGACTGTTGGTCATTTACACTTGCCGTTTACTAAATTATTCATATTACTTTCTCATTATTCTATTGGGATGGTTGATTTTTCATTACTAGTACATAAATATTCTTTATTGTGTTGGCTAACCCTGTATTATCTATATTACATAAATATTTTCTCAATCTATTACTTTTCTACACTTAATTTATGATATATCTTGCAGTAATTTTTCTCCACTTAGTGAGAGATAAACTGCTCTTACGGAGCTTCTAGTTTCTACTCTTCATTAAGGATATCTTTTATACATATATTACTTTGCTTTCTTTCAAATCACTCATAAAATTTAGTTTACTTAGTTTTAAATATTTTTTTATAGTTTTAAATAGATTTTTCTCTAGGAGCTTTAGAGATATCTCAGTGGTTAAGACAGCAGATCCTACAGAGAGCCCAGGGTCAGTCAGTCTCCAGCACCCACATGGCATAGTATAACTATATGGAGGTCCATTTACAACAGATCTGATAGTCTCTCTTTCTTGCAGGCACAAGACACATATACATACATTCAGGCAAACAATCATGCACATCAAATAAAATTATATATTTTTTCAGGAATGCATTTTACACTTGACATAGAATAAAATTCAAATGTTTTGTATTATTGTGTTGCCAGTAATATAAGAATAGTTTATTAAACTTTCTATCACTGATTATCTAGACTATACTACCATTTTTTCATATATTAAATTTTTAATAGCTAAGACATATTTCTGAACATTTAATTCTTTTTGACTGCATATACCTACATCAAGACTGTAGTTATGAGTAATTCAAATATAGCACGATTGGTAGACAATAAAATGCCTCCTCCACTTCTTTATTTATTGTAACATTTCTCTTAAGTATGCTTGAGCATTCATTATTCCATAAGATCTTTAAGAAAAAAAAATGTTTGCTTGTTTGGAGTCAACAAAACAAAGAACAGAGACTTAAAATAACATCCAACAACAGCCCCTTGAGTGGTTCACATGCAAATAAATTAATGTATTTATGTAAGGAAATATTTATTTCTCTTCCCTAGCTTAGCAATATAGCTCTCAATTCTGATCTGGGTATATGGATATCTGCAATAAAGTCTGCATTTAATAGGATTCTCTGCAGGTGAGCGAGCTGTATGTTTACATTCTGATAATCTTCCTCTTTTCCTCTGCTAGCAGCTTGACTAGAAAGGGTGAAGCTGATGGTTAATTTTTTGGGGCTATAATTAACTTGAGCTCTGTGACTGTTTCTGGAAATGCAGCCCCTTAAACCTGCTTTCATTTGCTGTTTCTATCTACCCATTCTGTTTCTATCTCCTCTTTCCTGTTTGTCATTCATTTCAGAAACACAGTCCTTGAACTACCTTAAGTTTATGTGACTCTGATAACTGAGAAGAGTCATGGAATTTGTCAATTCCCCATGTAAGGGGGTGAAATATGATACTTGGATGCTTCCGATCACATACTGTTGGTAATCCTAATTATGATCCCCCTTGTCTTTCCATATCCCATTCCATGGAACAACTATTCTGTATTTAGGGGTGGTAAAATAAATTTATTTAACCTTCTTGTTTCATTTACTTTGTGGTTGCTATGTATTAGTTTCATATGTGTTGAAATATTCCATACTGGAAGAAACCACATTAATACTGGGAAGTAAACAACTTAGAAGTCTGAAAAAGTCCCTGAAACTCACTAGATTTACAAAAGCACTACTCATAGATATAAAAACAGTAAAGGATTTCTGGAGTCCAGAGAGGAGGTTCACCAACTAACTATGGGACCTGGGGAGATTCTCTGGCATATAAAGTTGCCTTCAGGTTGTACAGAGACTCTAGGGTTGCAATTTAATTAATTTACCATTCCAAATGTAATTTGGGATGGACTTTTGGGTATTGCTGTTGCCTTTGAATCATCCTGGTCCTGTTACTACTCTTCAAAAATATTTCTATTAATAACACCCCCAAACTAAGCTAAACTTGGGTGGAATTGTTACTTTAGTTGGTTGTGGGTTCCATATCATGTAAGAAAGACCTTTATGTTGTTATCAAGCAATTACTAGGGCAAAAAGTGTATCTGTGAATATAGCTTTCAACTTCTTTATATAATAGCAATTATTGGTCAGATGTATATAATAGCTATCATACCAAACCAGCAGTATACAATAGCTATCACAGGTAAGCTTTACATAGTAACAACCCTGGGTCGGCTATATACAATATCTATTCTAGGTGAGGTCTATAGACTAGCTGTCACATGCTGTCTCTATCTCTCTTCTGAGGTGCTCATCTCAAGCTAGAATATTTTCCTTACAGCCACTCTCAGAACACCCAGATCTTCCCCTTACTTCCATCCATTCCATGCTAGCAGTTGTAAAGACTACGCAGCTGACATCCTTAACTACTACCTCATCCATCTACACTTTCCTAATGTCCACTAAACTTACCCAGACATCTCAAGAAACTTACTGTGTATTCAGTTTGAGTGTGACAATTTCCAAGCCTGGTCCGACACAATACAATCAGTCTCTTAGATTCCATTTTTACTGATTTTGATGTCTTCAAATATAGTTCCCTGCAAGAAGTTCAACTGATCCTGACATCTTGCTTTGGGTAAATAATTAGTTTTCCGTGGATAATAACTTAACTCAGTTATTGCAGAACAGCTCTTCACAGACCTGGTCTGATTTTCCTCTTTTTTTGCCTTTAGTCTTCTAGCATAAGTCCAGAATGTGTTGGGGATATAACTTCTTGAGCCATGGAAGACCGGACTAGAACAGATTAGTACGTTTTCTACTTCTTTTCCCGAAATAGGACGCTCTCCAGCTGCAAAGGTCACCAAAACCTATGACATTGGGGGTTAAAAATCAGGGTGAGGTAGTGTTCAAGCTGCAAATGGGGATTTTGCAGATGATACTATGAAGAGTTTTACTGCATCCTTTGTAATTTGCTGTTCATCTGCCAGTTTTAAACTAACTCCAATGAGTTGTATTGTGTTTTCTCCCTCACTTCTTGTTCAGATTTTTAACTAACTTCAGCTAAGTTATAATACAGTGAACAACAGAGAGCCTGCTTCAAAAATCACAGAGAGTAAAACTCATGTATCTGTGGATAGAAGTTTGGACTTGGCATAATTACGTCTCCTGGGATCTTATAAGACTGAAATCAAGGAATTTACAGGGTCATCTGGCTGTAATTTATTCTTTTTTTCTGTTTATCTTTATTGTTGTTTTCGTGGCTGGAATCAAATTTATGACCTTGTGCATGTGAGGTAAATACTGTATCATTGATCCAGACTCCTGGCCCTGGCCCTGCCCTGGCTGTGTTCTCATTTGAAGTTCAGGATTCTTTAAAACTTCATTCAGCTTTTGGAGGAATTTAATTTCTTTTTATAGGCTGAGGTTCCTGTTTTAGTTTTTTTAAGTGAGTTGTCTGGGAATATGGTCCTTTCATAACATGTCAACTATTTTTTTAAAGTCAATGGGTGGGTCTATAAAGGTGTCCTATAAAGGACTTATAATATAATAAAGGAGTTATATAATATCAATTATAAGAGCAATGGTTCCAGCACCTTTGATATATAAAGTAAATAAATAAGAGTAGCAATGTTTTATTAATTCACCAAATCCTTCTTAAATTCAAAGTAAGGAATCATATGCTGTATGAATTCCATTATAGGGAATTTCATAAGCTGAAATTTGAAATGATTGGGAATCTTAGCAGTCATTCAAGAATTCTATTACAAAGGAAACTTTGGGAATATCTAATCGCTTTGGTTATTTCTTTAACTGACTTTGCTATTTTCTTGGTTGCTGAATCCTTCCTTTGTGAGGCGCTGAGCCTTATTGTAGTTCTTTATTATAAACTGACCCATTGGCTTATGTAGGGTGTAGGGCACGCAGGCGGGGGAGGCCAGGCGCCTCTGCTACCGCTTGTCGTGTGCTGCTGCGACTTGTAGGGCACACAGCATGGGGAAAAGGGGAGTGGGGGAAAAACCATGTCCCGCCAGAACCACTGGCCACCACAGGACAGCATTCGGGGCCATGTGAGGCCCGGGGGTGGGGAAAGTACAGTCTTGGGGCCACTAGGCCTCATGGAGGCCAGGGAGGACAGGTTCTAGCTCTCCAGCATCACAGTACACCACTGGATACCACAGAAGTGCTGAGAATGCTTGGACAGCTCTGTCAGCCCAGGGGGCTAAAGGAGACAGGGGACAGCATGGGGGAAGGCATGCTAGGGTGGTTCCCGTGGGCGAATCCTTGGTCCCGTCTGGCAGCTGGAAACAATGGTGGCAATCCATTGGTTTTAGTGCTTTATTGTAGAAGAGTAGAATGAGAGAGAAAAGGTAGAGAAGTAGAAGCCAGCCATGGCCATGTGGAGAGAAGGAGAAGGGAATGGGGAGAGAGGGGGAACAACGGGATAGGAGCAAACACCTCCTTTTATAGTGGGTTGGGTCTACCATGCTGTTGCCAGGTAACTATGGGGAGGGCATACCTGGATGTTGCCAGGTGACTGTGGGGGTGGAGTCCAGCCAGAATACTAGGGGCTTAGGGCATTGCCCTACATGACTGATGGCCACAGAATTATGGAGTTGAGAGCCTCCTGCCAGGAGCCTAAGTGTCTGGGAGCATGGGCAAACAGATCTTCCTTCCCTCTTAGATTAATCTCTACTGGGTCCCCGGGGTTTAAACCTAGCTCAATCCGAACACAGACTGCCTTTCAATGTCCAACAGGCTTACGTTCATCTGATATGACAGAATGACTTAATTTCCCCAGATATATTTCACTAATCTCCTGCATGGTGTTAGAGTGTGAAGGGGGGTATGCAAAGAAGATTTTGGATCTCCTGCAGCTGATTGGGGAATGCGAAATGATGATCTTACCATAGGACATGGGGAGACAGAAAAAGTTCTGGGCTGTTCTGGCCAAGTCTTCTTTACCTTGCAACGTTCCATTCCCAATACACTCTGACCTTATGCTTAAAGACTAAGCATTTCCTATGAAGGTCCTTGCATGGTGGTTGCCTGTCTGTTCCAAATGATACTGGGAATCTTGACTTTTGACTGTTTCTCAGAGTCTTCTAAATCAGATAACCAAGTATATATTTTTATTTTTATTTTTCCCTTAAGTGTTCCCAACATCTCTAGTTTCTCAATCATCTGGGGGAGGAACCTTTAAGAAAAATCACTTATTAATCTTCTAATATGAAATTACTTGCTCTGGTAACTCATTTGCTACTCCTAACAGCTTTTCATTTTCATTCATCATGCTTTGGAGGTGCACATGGATTCTCTGATTATAATTTTGCTTCTGTGTCTGCTATTATTGTTTAGAAAGATTGATGGTTATTGGGTAAAAACCAGGGATATACAGGTCTTCATTCTTTCATAGAAACAAAGGTCACTCTTCCGATAATTATTACTGTTGTTATTTTATAATGAAGTTTATCAAGCATAGCATTAGCTCAAGGAATTTGATTTGTTTGGATGTTAAAAAAAAAAGCTTAAACCCCTTAAAGCCCTTGTCTCTGAAGGAAGGGATGACTAATGAAGACAAGGGGAACAGAATTTTCATGTACCACCAGTATCAAGTTGATAGTATTTCTGCACTCTACATTACTTAATGCCCACCCCCTGTAAATGTTCTCCAAGAAGGAATATCCTTCTAGAAACAAAGAATCTGTAACAAATTTTCCACCAGCATCTCTTTTAATCCCAAACCACCTTTGTCTTTAAAAATTGGGTAATATATACAAGGATCAGTGATTTGAGTGAGAAACAGAAATATGTCACTTTAGGGAAAGCATTTCTAGTAAAATATCCAAAATGAGAGAGATATTTGTGATAGCTTAATGGAAATCCAGTATTATGGAGCTATTTGGCTAACTGAAAGAATGTTGAAACATTCTATTTACTGAAATAATATTCAAGCTGTGGCTATTACTCTGTGGGAAATACTGTGACTAAAAGACAAGGTGAACTTGAAGAACTCACAGACAGCAGCATTAACCATGACACATACACACACATTATCATTATTTTAGGACATAAGTAGATTAAATTATATAGAGGACTTGAAATAAGCTTACTTTGTGGCTTTGATTTTGCTACAATTTGCAAATAAGTAAACAAAGAAATAAATACACTGTATTAGGATTTCATACTCAGATTTACACACAGGTAAGCCTCTAACCATCCAATGGGCACTTGAAGATAAGTAGTTTGCGGTCTGGCATCTTATGTCTTCTTAAATATGTAAATAACACTAAGAATCAATGAGCTAAAGTAACAGGTAACTTTGGAGGAAGTCATGAAGCAAACAAAAGTTTTTTTTTTTTTGGACTGACTTACTTTTTAAATTGGAAGAAGCTTTCTGCTCTCTCACTTACAGCTGAGGGAGGAAGGTGATTTTTCAGTGAATGTTGTCGTCAAAGAAAATAAAGTTGTAGACCATAAGAGCAAAGACACAGTCAATTAGCATCAAAGAAATGTTCCCTATTTCTAGAAGTAGATTTTCCGCCATCCTCCCACTATAATCAAGCCACCAATTGCCATTCTATCAGCTTAATCACAGGCTTCCCTTTGAAGGGTCTGCTGCTGAAGAATTAGTTTCTAGGGTCACAGAACCTCTGTGAGCACTTCACCTCTAAGGCCGCAGGTGCTCATTTCAATTCAAAGGCTTGTCTGCTCAGATCTCTGCTGCAAACCCTGGGATGTAGTCAGCCTGCACAAACATTGCTTGGAAAGGGAGTTATGAGGGCTTGACTGGCCCATGTGAAGGGACTGAGTTCCGCTCTTATTTTTTCATCATGTTTAAAGATGAGATCCCTTTTATATTTCTTGTAATAAAACCTGCCTTTCATTTTAAAAGCAAGCAAAGAGAAGAACCAAACAGGGTGCCATCAATACCTATGGCAGGTTACATGTATTGTGGACACATTTTAGAATTATGGATGAGAAAGTGAGCATCCTTCTTTTCTTTGTGTGTCTTAACGTCAAGAAAAAGGTCCCTCATCTATTGATCATAGTCAAGAAATGAGTCGTAGTGATACTCTCCCCTTCAGATGGAGCTTCTCTATCTTTCTTTTTCCTGAAACAATGGTTTTAATCTGTGTGTTTTAACCTGCCAAGTCTTTCATAGTTGGGCATGAAAGTGATCTAGTTCTATTTTATTTCACATATCAGTGACTCGACCATCCTCTGAAGGAATGGCTGCTGATTCTTCATCACCTATGACAATGATAGAGCTAGAGGGCGCAGATGGAGGTCTGACTCCCAAGTGGATTCTTCAGCCTCAGAAAAAGCATGTGGCTGAAGGTGAGAAATGATGTTTGACTTGCAAATTTGTCATGAGACAAATACAGAAGGCCTCAATGTTGGTTTAACCAACCCATAGTTTCTGAAATAATAGCGTGACTTTGTTTGGCTTCTTTCCTCCCTGTAGATTCTGTAGGGTGTGGGTAGAGATGTTCTCTAGGGAAATGTGGAAAAAGACAGCCAAAAGGGACAAAAAAGATTGCCATTTCTTCAGTGGTGCAATATGAATTCAGGGTACTGGGGTCATATTTTCCTCCAGTGTGTTGCCTATTCAGTTTCCCAGATTTCATAGTTGAATAGTTATCTGAATGTGAACATACTATTTTTTAAGAAAAGAGGAGAAAACAAATCTTTAAAATTATGTTCAATTATTGAAACACTTTCTTTAAAAATAATTACTAATTCATGTTTTTCATTTTTCTCGGGTTCTTTAAAGGCACTCTGGCTTATTTTAACACTTTGAGAAGGTTAGACAGCTATTGCTCATTATAAACTCTGCCATGATAAAGACTTTCCCTTTGTTTGGCTTTTCCCTTTACTAGAAACCTAAGGAAACAATAAATTCCTTACCCCATAATCTTCACTGGTAAAAATTCCCGTCTATGAGAATTGGCACTGAGTTTGTACTTTGTTCAAGCTGGATTGCAGTAAGTTGTTCAGAGCAATTGTCACTTTATCTCTTTGTGCTGAACTTGAAGATGCTTTCTTAGATGCCTTTTATCTTGTGCTCATCTAATAAGTTGTAGATACAATTTTGGCAGTTCTACTGCCTGCAGTACTCTCTGACAAAATGGAATTAGTTTTATTTTTTTTAATTCCATAATTTACCAACTTTTACAGCATAGAGACATCATCATCATCATCATTATCATCACCACCACCACCACCACCATCATCATCATCATCAAAGTAGTCCCTTGCTTCAGTATGCTTGTATATGCTATGTAAAAATGTAGCAAATGTCCTGGTATTCCCCTACACTGCTATATCCAGGTCAGAGAATCGGGAGGGGGTTGAATGGGGAACAGGTGAGGGAAGAGAGCTTATGGGACTTTCAGGGAGGGGGAAACCGGGAAAGAGGAAATGGGAATGTAAATAAAAAATATAGAAAATTAAAAAAAGAAAAAAATGTAGCAAACAATTAAAATAAAATAGTTTAAAAGAATCCATAAGGTGGTCCTAAGCAAGATTATACACACATGCTTAGTGAAAGCTTCTTTTAGTCTAGAAAATGACAGTCTACATTTTAGCTGGGCAGGTGTACCACATTTGAGTTGGATGACCCCAGAGATCCTGGGGACTGTTCATAAGAGCATATTAATGATTGGTGGAAACTCCAAGCTTCCCATCCTTTTAATCATCTTTGATGAATTCCTGAGAGTTTCAGGAGGACATTCCTTTATGCTTACATTTTGAAACCTTCTGAAATCACAAATGGCCACACATCAAGTACAAGAATGTGGGCAACAGAAGCATTCCATAGGATGTAATCAGGTCAGCATAAAGTATCACCCACATGAACAAGAGTGTGTACACACTCTTTGTCTGCAGACACTTCCAGTCTTGTCTGGAGGGTGCAGTTTAGCAAGCAGGTGTTTGTGCTGCAACAAAAGCCTTTCTCATCCCTGAAGACCTACAAACCCATTACTCATCACTAACATGCTAAGAGAAGGCTATAGTCTTGCTGCCCCCTACCATAACTACTGTACATCAACATTGACTTTCTCATTGATGTAAATAGTTCACCAGACACAAATCCTTTCCTTTCTTTCATGCTTCACATCCACTCTCTTATGTCTGAAATTAGCTACACGATAAAATAAGAATTAGTTTAAAAAAATTCACCCCAGGTTGATATGAATTTATCTCCGAAAGGTGCCCTATAAAAGTGTAATTATTCATTTATACTTCAGTGTGATTTAAGTTAGGCATGTATTTCACTCAGAGCAAAGTTTAAAGAAAGGAAAAGACAGAAGTAACTACTTTTTAGCATTAAGCAATTAATTGCATTTCTTTAGATAATCTGAAACCCAGATGAATCATGCATAATTATTATAAAGGATTTAGCAGAATAAAAGGCTAAATTGGTTGTTCCAGTTAGCCCAGGCAGTAACACAGACAATAAACATATAGTTCTATGTGAATATAAATTTGTATTTATGTTCTGTGTATTTATATATTATGTTCTATGTTATGGGCATTACAGACATGTTGTACAATGATCATAAAGACTACTTTAATAATTGTTGTTTACCCCTGGAGTGTTAGGGCTGGCCAAAGAAAATTAGGTTTGTGATACATTAACCTTGAGAACAGAAATTTTGTTACTCTTCTCTCTGAGAGATGGTCTTCATCCCTTCATCTGGAGTCAGGACTTGCCTTAAAGAATACTCCAATTTCCTCCACATTCTCTTTCTAGGCAAGAGACCATCAACTTCACCTCTGTCTTCTATGATTAAGAATACACTATAAGGCCTGAGACAGCCTGCATATAACAATCTCAAGTCCTTGACAATTGTCATTTTGGACAGGTCATTGATAAACACCTTGATAGACATCATAGCTGAGGCCAGATTCCCAACAGTCCCTATTAAGACTCCACAGGACAATGAAGTTGTCTTGGAGATTCCAGACTAGGCTCTGTGCCAGATGAATACAGAAGGATCTCATTAACAACCCAGACAACTGAAGAGTCTCCAGACCCTCTTGATTCCTTTTTTTAAGCATTTTTTTTTATTTTCTGTATTTTTTATTTACATACCAAACGATTTCCCCTTTCCTGTTTCCTCCCTCCCCGAAAGTCCCATAAGCCCCCTTCCCTCCCCCTGTTCCCCATTCAACCCCCTCTTGCTTCTCTGTCCTGGTATTCCCCTACATCCAGTCTTTCCAGGATGAGGGGTCTCTCCTTCCCTCTTCTTGGAAATCTATTGATATGTGAATTGTGTCTCAGGTATCCCGAGATTCTGGGTTAATATCCCCTTATCAGTGACTGCATACCATGTGTGTTCTTTTGTGATTAGGTTACCTCACTAAGGATGATATTTTCCAGTTCTGACCATTTGCCTAAGAATTTTGTGAATTCACTGTTTTTAATTGCAGAGTAGTATTCTATTGTGTAAATATACCACATCTTCTGAATCCATTCTTCTGTTGAGGGACATCTGGGTTCTTTCCAGCTTCTGGCTATTATAAATAAGGCTGCTATGAACATAGTGGAGCATGTGTCTTTATTGATGCAGGGGAAGCCTCTGGGTATCTGCCCAGGAGTGGTATAGCCGGATCCTCCGGGAGTGTCATACCCAGATTTCTGAGAAACTGCCAGACTGCTTTCCAGAGTGCTTGTACCAGCTTGCAATCCCACCAGCAGTGGAGGAGTGTTCCTCCTTCTCCACATCTTTGCCAACAACTGCTGTCTCCTGTGTTTTTGATCTTAGCCATTCTGACTGGTGTGAGGTAGAATCTCAGGGTTGTTTTGATTTGCATTTCCCTAATGACTAAGGATGTTGAACATTTCTTTAGGTGCTTCTCAGCCATTAGATATTCTTCAGGTGAGAACTCTTTGTTTAGCTCTGTACCCCATTTTTAATAGGGTTATTTGGCTCTCTGGAGTCTAACTTCTTGAGTTCTTTGTATATATTGGATATTAGCCCTCTGTCGGATGTAGGGTTGGTAAAGATCTTTTCCCAGTTTGTTGGTTGCTGCTTTGTCCTTTTGACAGTGTCCTTTGCCTTACAGAAACTTTGTAATTTTATGAGAACCCATTTGTCAATTCTTGATCTTAGAGCATAAGCTATTGGATTTCTGTTCAGGAAATTTTCCCCTCTGCCCATATGCTCAAGATTCTTAACACACAAAACTGTGAAATAAAGTGAGTTGTTTTACCAAGTATTGGAGTCGTTTTAACACAATAGTGACTATCTAGTATACTGAGCTCTGAATCTGTGATACTTTCTGCATTTCAACTAGTTACATTTCCTTGTAATTAATGGATTAACATTTTTATGCATTATTGTATATTTACTAATCTTATGTTTCCTATTCATTGATTCATACACATCAATCAATACATGTGGAGTATATTAAGGTAGTAAAACAGTATTCTCAATGGAAAATGACAGCTCTAAAATATCACCGAGACACATATTAGAGAGAATTCTAGTATAGACACAAGAAATCATTTGTATTAAAATAAGTGAATCTTTGAGCATTACATATTGCGTGAAAAAATGAGAGAAATTGAAAGTCTATAAGCAAATATTTAAAGAATCGGTCTGGTATGTTTATGTTAGATTTTGCCATCTGGCAGCATCAAATTTATTCAGTCTTTCATGTTATTTACAAAGAGAGCCATGCTACCTCTTTAGTAATCCAAATGAGTTTTCCTTTTAACAGGTCCAAAACACTACTTTCAAGTAAAAATTGATACCCCTACGGCATCATTTTTAATTGCCCTTTTGTGAAGTAAAATGAAATTTAACACACATTGAAACAAAGAAGATTATAATAGCTAAGTATTACCTAGAAATATTATGCCCTGAACTTCGTCTCCAGAAGGCCATTCAAGTGACCTGACCGTAGTGGGACATATGCAGCGCACTGTCAAGGAGCACGATACCAAAGCCTGCTTCTCTGTCAACGGAAGAGGAAGACAAATTCGCCCCAGTGCTTTGAGTGGCACATATATAACGGAGAGGCTCAACAGCTCAGGTATTTTTAATCATTGGCAGCATAAGCTACAGGGGAAAATAATTTTGATTTATTTTATGACTGCTTTTCAAAAACATGATGGGGCCGACTGCTCATCATTCGAGACAGCTCTCACTGTATGTGTGGTAGGTTTTGCTTCACCTCACACCAGTCAGAATGGCTAAGATCAAAAACTCAGGTGACAGCAGATGCTGGCGAGGTTGTGGAGAAAGAGGAACACTCCTGTGTTGTTGGTGGGATTGCAAGCTGGTACAGCCACTGTGGAAATCAGTCTGGCAGTTCTTCAGAGAATTGGACATAGTATTACCTGAGGACCCAGCTATACCACTACTGGGAATACACCCAAAAGATGCTCTAACATATAAGAAGGACACATGCTCCACTATGTGCATAGCAGCCTTATTTATAATAGCCAGAAGCTGGAAAGAATCCAGATGTCCTTTAACAGAGGAATGAATACAGAAAATGTGGTACATTTACACAATGGAGTACTACTCAGCTATTAAAAATTCTTAGGCAAATGGATGGAACTAGAAAATATTATCCTGAGTGAAGTAACCCAATAACAAAAGAACACACATGATATGCACTGACTGTTAAGTGGATATTAGCCCAAAAGCCTGGAATACCCAAGATACAATTCACAGACCACATGGAACTCAAGAAGAAGGAAGACCAAAGTGTGGATGCTTTGGTCCTTCTTAGAAAGGTGAACAAAATACTCACAGGAGGAAATATGAAGACAAAATGTGGAGCAGATACTGAAGGAGAGGTCATCTAGAGACTGTTCCAACTGTGGATCCATCCCATATAGAGTCACCAACCGCAGGCACTATTGTGGATGCCAAGACATGCATACTGACAGGATCCTGATATAGCTGTCTCCTGAGAGGCTCTGCCAGAACCTGACATATACAGAGGCAGATGCTTGCAGCCAACTATTGAACTGATCACGGGGTCCCCAATTGGAGGAGTCAGAGAAAGGACTGAAGGAGCTAAAAGGCTTTGTAACCCCATATGAAGAACAACAATATCAACCAACCAGAACTCCCAGGCTCCAGCCGTATATGTAGCAGAGGATGGCCTTGTCAGGTATCAATGGGAGAAGAGGCCCTTGGTCCCATGAATGCTCGATGCCCCAGTGTAGCAGAGTGTTATGTCAGGGAGGAGGGAGTGTGTGAGTGGGTAAGTGGGTGAGCAGGTAGGTGGGTGGATGGCAGCACACCTTCATAGAAGCAGGAAGAGGGGGGATGGGGTAGGAGGTTCCTGGTGTGGGGGGGAATTGGGAAAGGGGATAACATTTGAAATGTAAATAAATAAAATAGACAATAAAAAATAAGCATAAAAAAGGAATAAATCTTTCTTTATACACAGAGAAAACTGTTGTCAGTGATATGCTTTCTGATGTAAATTCAGTGTGGACAAAAATGCCAAGTGGTGGTTAGAGGGCTTAGTCTTATCCATGAATTAAGACTGAGAGTGTGCCTCAAAGAAACATTCCACAATTTCGTCCCAGTGAGCATGCAGAGAAAATGGTTGTATATGAGATTTTACATTAAGAAGAAAAGGAAGTATTTATTGATAATTTTACTGTATTCATCACCATTCTTGTCAATCTGACAAGAGACTTGACTTAAACAATTAAAAGAAGTAAAGGTTTGTTTTGATTCCCAGTGTGGGAGTACAGCCCCCTGTAGTGTGAAGAGCATCTTGGAGAGATCAGTCATGAAGCAGCTGGAGACACTGACTCTTCATTTAGGACAACAAAGAGACAAAGGCTGATGTTCAGATGGACTCATCTTTAACCTCCGTATTATTCAGTCTAATAAAATATTTTATTCAGTCCAAGATTTGGGCTCCAGATGATGTCACACATATTGAAGGTACATCTTTCTCCTCAGTTAAGCATTCTAGAAGGTCCCTGAAAGACACACCCAGAGGTATTTCTTCTAGGCTCCTAGGTATTTCCAAATCTAGTCAATTTGACATGACAACCAAGATTAACCAACATGCATAGTAGAATGGCTGTAATGATTCCGGTGATATATTTCGGTCTGGAATGATATGAATACATTACTTCATAAAGAAAACAAGGCAATTTTTATCTCTGAGGCAATGTAAGAACTGAAGACTGCTGAAGGACAAGGAAACAAGTTAGTTTTACTTAGCAACTAGAGGTAGACCGTTTATTCATGATATAGTTGAGATATCATGAGATTAGCCTTACAGCTAATTTCCAAGCTGGACCATTCAAACTTGTTGCTTTAGTAAGGAAATGCTTGCAATTTAGCCCTCATGCAGGACATGAGAAATAGGCTGTGTATGTACTTGAAAACCTAAGACCTCTTTCCAACTGAGTATTCAGAATTTTCTGTCCATGACACTGAAAACACATTTCCGACTCAAGGTCTATAATTATATTTGTCTCTTTGTCTGTTTAGTATTCATGTAGAAAGCAGAGAAACTACATTTGGTATCTGAACCACATAAGCACGATTTATTTATTATTGAGTCAGCTGTATTATAGCTCATTTGGTGAAAGTTTGTGACCATAATGAAATAATTTTGTATAACTTTAAAACATTGAATTCTTTGTATAAATCTCCTGCACTTATGAAAAGACAAAGTGTGAGAAGAGATAATAAGTTAGTGGTTTCTAAAGGGGGAAGAGTTGAGGAAACTCTGAACTTAGGGTATTTATATGAGGAGTGATGGGGATACTGGGAACATTGTGTTTATTCCCTGGGTGGTGGATACAAACAAATATGATGCATAAAATCTGCCTGTGTAAAATCTCATGGAGTCAACATGCCCAAAGAAATGAATATCACCATTTGATCAAACACTTAAGATGAATCTATTTAGTTGATATAAAATTAGCACTTCAGATTTGTATTAAACTCTTATTAATTGATTTGAATGTCTGAGAAACATTTTCCTTTGTTCTAGGATAAATTTTTAACATATCTGTTTTTCTTGATTCATAGTACCATGCAGCCTACCGTCAGATGGAAAGGGTTAGAAAAGAGATTATAAACAATAAAAACAGAAGTGAAGTCATGGAACACATGGGAGCTCGGATAGGAATGCCTGTTCTGCTGATGCTAAATCTAGAAAAGATCTCAACATTCATGCGTCAGGTGCAAATGAGCACATCTGGAGTTAACAGCAGTCTGCTCCCAGGGAGGCACAAGAAGCAGTGGATAAAATATTCTGCTGTAATAAACATGTCTTTGCTTTGAAATTGTGGAAAGTTTCTTTCTGAAGTCATATTTCTTTCTGTCATAATCTCTATTTAAATGTATTTAACTTTTTAGATTAAAACTTGGAGAATAAATGATCTAGCCAGTTTGTACTTTTCTAAGTACTCATAACAGAATGTTTACTTAAAGAGTGCTTCATGCTCTAAAACAATTGGCCAGGCCTTTTGAACTTCATCTCCAATGACTGAATTTAAAGAAACCTTTGCAAGCAACCTACCAACTGCTAGAGAGCAGGAATTCAATTCTGGAGGAGGCTAGAATTAAGAATCCTATGGTTTGCAGTCCAGGTCCAGCTCAGACTTTGATGGGATAGTCTTAGGTGATGCTGGTTTTGATAAGCACCACAATATCAAATACTTCTTCATGCCAAATCTAAGAATAATAATGGGTCTCTGCTTAACACAATGTACTGGGTTGCTGGAAAAAAAAAGATGGGATCTGGAAATGGTGAGTGGTGCTGATTATAAATGTTCCTGGCTCACACATTTAAAATGGCTAAAAGGCTAATTTAGCTCATTTTATTACAAGAGGTTTGAAATAACAGCATGGGCAAAGAGCAGATGTCTTCTATGCTGCCTATTTGTATCTTTATGATAATTTTACTGAAGGTGAAATCAGATTCACTGTCAGCTGTATGCATGAGGAATTTAACACACTTATAAATTCCTAAAATAAATAAACAAAACAAAACATTCTTTCTCTGAGGATAAACCTTACAAGGTCTGGGATTTAATCCCAAACACTTCAATTAAGTGCAAACAAAACTGTGATTCATTAATTCTATAGTCCTCAAGTAAATAAAAACTCTTAATGCAGACATTTCCACTCCTATCCCCTATCTGTATAAGACCCTTATTAGTGTCTAAACAATATCCACTGGGTAAGAAAATAAATCCTCCATTCAATCAGTCTAAGTTCCCAATAATCAGACATGCAAATTCCTTCTACATCAATAGTTGCCATCTTTTCTTTGATATCTCACTTCCTGTCAAGAAACTCTATTTGGCTTGTGTCTGTACTGGAGGACCTTGGGATGTCTATTTCCACATACATTTGTCCATTGTCAGGCACCGTAGATAGCACAGTAAGTAATTTAGCCTCACCCGCATACTTATTTTTCCTGATGCTTTCTTTGTTGAGGGAGCTTCACTGTTGCTAACCTGAATGTTCCTCAAGTATTTCTTTCCCAGAGAAGTAACTTACTCAGATCATTTGCCTTTGAGAAGCTAAATGAGGCAAGCAGAGTGCAGTCTTTTATTCATCTGTCCTTCTTGGAAGCAGCTTTGTCCACATAGATTATCATTGTCTCCTGCTTCTGCTGTAGGTTGGATAAATCTGTATACTTTCAGGCATGCTATCGAGAAGCACTATGGTATTTAGTCTAATTACTCTATATACCCCTTCTCTTTCTTCCTTGATGTTTAAAGCGTAGGTAGATGAGACAGATGCAGTTTATTCAGATTACAGAGACAGTCAACATCTGCTGCATGGATTGCTAAATCTAAAAGAGAGGATGAGTAAGATACAGAAGCACAGAAGATATGAGAAATAATGGAAACTTCTTGTATGCCTAGAGAAAGTAAGTTGAGCTGTGGAATTCATTAGAGACACTTGAGTAGGATGAACCGGGATTATCTGAAACAAAGGTGATACAGACAGTGCAGAAAAAGCTTGGACTTTGAGATGCTCTAAGCAAGAGTAGGAGTCACAGCAGACAATACACATGACAGTCAACTGTCTGTTACTGTAACAAAGTATCTGATGCTAACTACAATGAGGAAAAAGACTGATTTGCTTCACAGATTGGGAGGTTCAAAGTTGAATATTGGTCATCTGCATTAACTTGGCCTTAGGGATACCGTCACATCTTGGAGAAATACATATAGCATGACTCTTTATCTAGACTTACCACCAAAAAAGAATGTTCTTATAGTCAGATTCAAATAGCTTGCCCAGGTAGTGATCTCATGTTTTATTGCTATAACTTAAGTATTCATGCAAGACTTAAGGTTAGAAACTGACTATTCACTAGCACCATTTAAATCTATTTTGGTTTAGTATTATAGATACTATTGCTTTGACAAACCATGATATCCTGCAAAGAAATTGAGATTTACATATGAGGATTGGAGAAAAGAAAATATCTGAGACAGTATCTCTTTTCTGAAAGGCGTTATTGATCACTGCGTTTAGATGTAATTTGAGAGTAGTGAATTAAATAAGAATTCCATTTCCATATTTGAGTATGGGGTGAATTTACTGTATGTATTTCAAGGCAAAAACATCCCAGTGACTGAGAAGGAAAATCAAGAAATGGTAAATTCATTATGTTTTGGGCAAAGTTTTGTAAACTGAGATGTAAGTATGTCCTGGGGTTCCCATGTCCCCAGTATCACACTGATGCTCACATAGCTGGTAAAACATCGGTGTTTTCTGAGCTTCAGAAGGATTTTCCTTATCCTTTCAGTACAGAAAATGATACTCTGGACAAGAGAGTGACGGGGCATCTCAGAAGGATCTGTGGGGAGCTACCTAAGGAAAATGATATCCAATCAGATAGGGACAACATGAGCTAAAACGAGGAAGGAAAAAGGGTTTTGTCTCTTTTTCAGAGGCAGAAACTCGTGTTCTCTTGTTGATGTCCATCAAGGCTGCAAGATCTTTGGCTCTGGTCTTGGTGCTTTATACCAGGTACTCACAAGTTCTCAGGTTGTAAGTTCTAGTACTCTGCTAGTATCTTAGTTAGAGATTCCATTGCTGCAAAGAGACACCATAAACAAGGAAAATATTATAAAGGACAACATTTAATTGGGGAGGGCTTACAGGTTCAGAGGTTCAGTCTATTACCATCAAGGTGGGAAGCATGGCAGCATCCAGGCAGGCCTGGCACAAGAGGAGCTGAGAGTTCTGCCTCTTGACTTGACTACAGCCAAAAAAAAAAAAAAAAAAAAAAAAAGTGACTCTTCTGCACTTGGCAGAGCTTCAAAGCCCACCTCCACAATGACACACTTCCTCCAACCAGGCTACACCTCCTAACAGTACCACTCCCTATGGTATAAGTATACTGAAACTACTACTGCAAGCTTCTGTGAATAGAAGCTTTTGAAATGGGACTGAAACAAACTGCCAACTTTCCTCATTCCTACATAGGACTTCTAATAGTTAAATGACTAATTCCCCTGAGATATCCCTCTGCATAGAGTTCATGCTCTTTTTACAGAGTCCATACAAATCACCAAGGGTTGAATAAAAATCAGCTACAGACAGAATACATGGTTTAATGGTTTTCAAAAAAAAAGTATTACTTTCCTTCTCTAGTCCTGGGGCCGCCTTTCACCTGGGAGACTATCCTAAAGCCAGGTGCTCTGCACATATCTCCATCTAGGCTTCATAAGGAGGAGAAACATAATGCTTTCTGATGACTGGAAGAGCAATCTGGTCATAAGAAAATATATAGCAATTAAGGTCATTCTCTCCTGTGTGACAACTTTTAGCTACATTCACCACCTAAAGAAAGCCAGACTAATGACAGTATCCTCCAGAGTGAAGGACCAGAGAGAGCCTGATCCAGCAGCCTGGATCATTAAATAAAACTACATTGAGTAGAGCTCTAAGCAACCCTGGATGGATATGGGACACAAATACCAATGTCCGGGAAGATTTGTTATCATGACTATAATGCAGCCAGTCCTTACTGATATAAGAAATAGTTGCCAGAAATGAGATGTTTTCTTACCGAACAAGCAAACAAGCAAACAAAAATCTCAACTTTGCAGCATTGTCCTAATGGTTAGGAATTGGAGAGTTACTAATAGTTCAGCTGGAAATACGGTAAGCCATATTATTCAGTGACATAATACTTGCTAAAAGCACTGAGAGCACTAACCACAAAGACAGATAATATACATAGTGAAGAGTTCAGAAAAATGAATGTAGCACCATGTGCTATATTTGCAGCATTTGAGAATAGTATCAGAAAAGACTGTCAAGAAAAGCAAATATACATGGAACGTGGGATCTGAAGAAAAGGCGAGCTCCTTGAGTGACAGACACTACAAAACTGACAGAATTTGGCTTGTTCAGGAATAAAAATCAAGGATTTTATTCTTTTCAAATACTGTTAAAACCTGTAAAAACAGGCTAAGATAGTAGCCAGTAATTACTGTCAGTCACACAATGTGGCTTAGAGAATAGAACTGTATGTACGGTTCTCACCACAGAACTCTATCAGCTCAAAACACTAGTAATTCCAGGGAAAGGCATTCATTTATTTAAAAGACTGTATCCTCAGCTATTGACATGGGATGTAGCTATAAGAAACTATTAAAAATCATTCTCCAGAGTCTGAGAAGTTGGGCACCAATAACAGAGAGCCGTCTAACTCTCTGAGACATAAAAGGCTATTCTTGGAACTCTCATTGTGACCAGAAAGCAAGTTCAAAGAGATAGATGCTTGTCACTCCAAGAGTGTCTTTTCTATAGTATCCTCTTGATATGTGGTTTTGCAGATGTGACACAAGATCTTAACAAAAGAACTTTTTTCTGCCCCAGAATGTATTGGACCATGAACATTTTCCATGAAGTCAACTTGAAGACTGATTATGTTTCTGCAGGGAAAGTGATTCCACGGAGTCATCTCAGTGAGACTCAGAATTACTATGAAATAGTAAAAGAATACAAGGTGTTTACTGTCTCAGACCTCAAGCTTTTCTCAATGGGAATGCCAATACTGTCCTGTTGATGTTTAACTACCCTGTATTTTATACATGCTGGTGATGGTGAAGTAAGAAGATGAGAAAAAAATTGTGCTTCTTTGCTGTCTGGAGCAAAAAAAAAAAATTCCAATTAAAGGGTTATTTCTATCTCTCTGTGTGAGAACTATGGTTGTACTTAAAGATTCCCAATTTTCTTTAATTTGAATCTTTCATTTAGTGGGACTTGGTATTCCTTTCCTGGGGGAAAAATTAGTCTATTTGGTGCAGGATGGAAAGCAAATCAAATATAAAGAAAAAAGAACGGGGACTTGGAGAAGTACTAAGGTTGGCCACATGTATCCTGCTTGTTCTTCATGCCCTGATCGACATATATTTGCCTTTCATTCCTTTTTCTAGACAGAAGCCCAACCACTAGGCTATACCTGCAGGTCCTTCTTTGACTTCTGCAATTTAATGTTAAATATTTGACTTATTTCTATCAGTAAAGTGCAAGCAGAATCAGTATCTTGAACAACCAACCAGCCAGTATATTTGCCAAATTCAGGTTTAAACACAGTTCCAGACATGGCCTGCTTGAATCCTCTGTATGTATGGCACTCCTAAGGCTGACTGTCTATGGATCTATCAGATGAGTGAGAAAGGAAGGAAATATTTAGAGCTTGCTAACTTAGTCATTTCTCCTTTCTAATTCTTAGAAGCAACCTTGACCTTGACAAGTCCACCCTCACTTGTCTTATGTGCTATAATTTTTACAGGTTTCATGGCATGGAGGGTATATGTCAGAGAGAAGAATGGCCTAGAGATTATGTCATTTGTTCATTTAAAAATCTATTAGCTCATAGAGTATTTGGTACAATGTGTTTGATCATATTCTCTATCACCTCTCTCCCAGCCATACAACTTTGTTTTTCTATTTTTTTAACACCTATTAAATCCAATTTTTTCTATTCATAAAACCGTGGATATATGGCCTACCATTGGACTTTGGCCAGTTTACTAGGAGAAATAATCAAAGAAAAGTGGAAACCTAAATTTACCTCTTCCAGCAGGTATCAATCACCCAAACTTGCTGATTAGGGGTGGTGTTATAACTCTGTTCTCCATGCTGCAATTTTGTCTGTGTTAGGCTTGCACAGGTCTTGTGCCTGATGTCACACATACTGAGTTCATATGTACAGTGTCTCTGCTGTGTCTGGAAGACACAGGTGACTTGTAGTTATCTACCACCTTTGACTCTTACACACTTTCTGCTCTCTCCTTCCACAATGATCCTTGTGCTGTGGGATAGAGTGGTTTGATATATATGTCTCATTTGGAACTGAACATTCTGCAGTCCCTAAATCTTTATATCATGACCTGTTGTAGGTCACTTCATTAATGCCATTTACTTCAAAAAGAAGCATCTCTGATAAGGACTGAGAGTTGTATTCATCTCTGGGCATAACAAGATGTTATTAGGAGTGTATTTAATAAATATTATATCCATTTATCAGAATATTAGTAGGCTTTCTTCTAGGATCTATGACCTTTTTAACCCCTGGTTCTTGGCTGTTATACTGGTGCTTGTGGAACTAGACTTAAATCTAATCAGAAAGAACTCAGTCACTCCCATGACATTCTCATTACTATTGCACCAATGGGCATGTCCTGCCAGGCCAGTAGCTATGGTGGCTTGCAACAGCCACATGTGATAAGAGTGATAATGAGTTTTCTTTTCAGGTAGTGTGCGCAGTACCTCCCAGTACTATCAGATTTATATTGATGTTTACATTTCTTGTTCTGGCTTTAGATCTAGTAAAAGTGATTTTTATCTCTTCCTGGTGACTTTTTTTGTCTTATTCTCCATTGTTGAAAATCCAGGTATAGGAGAAAAGGGTTCATTTGGTTACAATGAATATGATTTTTGCCAGGTGCTTCTATTCTTGCAGGTGTTTCTATTCTTGAAGGACTTTAGGAAGTATATAAATTACTTTTATACTGCTGGGACCACAATGCTCCCACTGAGCAAATTAAAAGAAAGGATATATATTTGGCTTCAGAGGACTTTATTCTGTTGTGCTTGGAAAAGTATTAGGGAAACAGTGCAGTTCAGCTATGGATTAATGTCCACATCCCCATTTTCCATTGTATTGAAACCATATTTCCCAATATAGTGTGAGAGGGGAGTCTTTTTGCTGGGATTAGTGTCCTTAGATATAGATGAAACATCAGAAAGTCTTTTTCTCTTGGCTCTGCTATCTTTCTCTGAGAAAACCACTCACTATAACAAGGAAGAGAGCCATCACCATGTGCTAGATCAGCAACCAGCACTTTGTTTTTAGACTTTCTGGTCTTTAAGGACAAAGAAATAAGCATTTCTTACTTAGGCTATTCATTCTAATATTCTTCTATAGTAACCTGAATTGACCATTCCAGTATATCTCTTGTGCCCACGCTAGTTTATTGTGGACAAACAAGATAACAATCATTACTTAAGAGAGAAGTATAAAACACTCTAATACCCATTTTAAAAGTATAGAGTAGGTGTGTTTCTTGTAGTAGAATGAACATAAGCTCTATTGCTAGATAAAATGTCAGTTCTAAAGGCATAAGAATATATTTGATCTCTCTTACTCTCTTGCTCCTCTTTTGCTTCTTGCCCCCTTGCTCCCTTTCTCTCCCTATTCCCTTTCTCCCTCTTTCCATGTGGTCATGGCTGGCCTCTACTTTTCTACTCTCTTCTTCTCTCTGCCTCTCTCTGCCTCTTCTACCCGCTTATCTCCCTTCCCGATGCCCTGAATAAACTCTATTTTATGATATATATTCAGCAGAGTGAATGTTAATGGAAGGTTACTGTGCAGAAGGATGTGGTGGGAAGTTCTTCATTCCCAGTAGCCTCTACCTCATATATGTAGCCTAGCAATGCAACTTCTATTCTAGCTTATATGCATATATAGTCGTTTAAGAATGTTATGAGCACTTTGTCTCTCAAAACAACCCCATTGTCACATTGTCTTATACAACAGCTTTGCCCACAGCCTCTCCTCTCAATCTCTTCACCAGATAACCTTGTTTTCCAGCATAAGTTTACCTTGGGTTGTTCAGGAGCTAGACTTTCTTGCAGGTAGAGCCAAGCCACTAATAGAGTTACTGCTTCTGCTACACTAGCTCCTCAGGAAATAACACCATTAAGTTATACCGAGTGGAGGGAGAGTCTTCAGCATAAAAGGGTTATAAAAAGAAATGCAATTAAGTAGGTGGGTGAAGCACACTATGTTTTAAGAGTTCTCAGTGCTAGAAAATTCTACTGTTTATACAATTTTGTCCTAGTGCTTTCTACATAATGTATCGCTGAGTACACTTTTTTCATTGTTAATTAGAGGATCTTTGATCTTACCCCTTTTGTAATCAGCCTCTGCCTGATGAATCAGACATGGAGATAGGACCGAATAGTTCTTATAATAGGCCATTATATATCTAATATATCCTCATTAGCATTCATACAAATCTTTTAAAGGACAAGAGGTCTCGTGTGTATATCAACTCTAAAGTATTGTGTGGTGTATATATCAGTAATTTAATCTTCTGAGAACAAAGGTATGGATATTAAGGAATCCTATCATTGAAATGCATGTTTAAGAAAAAAAAAAACACCTGATCATCCAGGAAACCCTCCGCTAGAGATGTTCATTATTTTAATTCAGACTTTTTAGTATTTAAAGTAGTACAGCTTAGCTTCCTAAGGAAGATGATTTTGCATCAGCTTCCCTAGTTAAGCTCTGGAAAACCTCTCTTGTTTATACAATATCTTTATTTAAAGAAACATATTTTCTATACCGGAAGTCATGTGATTCCCAACATGGCAGTCTGAGTTGGGTGTTTCTTCACTTTTCATAAGAATGTGCTAAGACTCAGCTTTACAGTCTGAAGTCACTTGTGCCAGAATGGGGGAAGAATGAAAGCACTTGACCTCCAACTTCAGGACTCTTAGAAGACTAGTGTAGATTAGCTATAACGGGTGCCAACTGAGCTCAAAGAGGAATTAAGTTTGCATAAAAGTACTCATGGTGAAAGCTAGAAGAACTACCACATACATTTTCACCCATGAGTAGCCTAAAACAGTTCAGATAAATTGATGGAGTCCCAGATTACCATCTCTAAATGAGACAGAAGTCAATATAGGACACCAAGAGAGATAAACATCAATGTATTGATGCAAATGTTCTATATATGACTACTAGCCATAGAGTAGTTATTGACATGTTTAAGCTCTTTTGCACAAGTGTCAGATACTGTTCTTAGCACTTTTGCCTCGTGTGTGCATACATATGTGTGTGTGTGTGTGTGTGTGTGTGTGTGTGTGTGTGTGTGTGTGTGTATGTATGTGATAGTCTTTTGATTATCTAGCTCTCACTGTCCTAGAATTTGCTATGTAGACCAGCCTGGCCTCAAACTGATAAGAGATCAACCTGTCCCTGCTCCCTGCCTTCTTAATGCTGAGATTAATGGCATGATCTGCCATGCCTAGATTTTATATGTATGTGTACAGGTGCATAGTACATGCCTTCATGCTTATATCACATATGTTTGCATGCAGGAACCTGAAATTGATGTTAGGAGTGCTATGATTACTCTCCATGTTTTGTTTCTTGAAACAGCGTCTCACTGAACCTGGAGCTGGTCAATTCTTAGAATTCTAGGAGAATCCTCTGTCTTTGCTTCTAAAGTGCTGGGATTACAGGAAGTCTGCCAGGACTACCTGGCTTCTATATGGGTTCTGGGAAGCCAAACAGGTTCTCACTTGTGTAAAGTAAATGATTTCCTGCTGGGCCAACACTTTATCTGCTGAGACATTGACTCAGCTTCAAGATTCTCAGCTCTCATGCACTCAAATATTCATGCTTCATATCCCAAAGTCTGCAGTACTTTGGAAGTTAAAGGATTTTGCTTCTATCTGGTTTGTGTTATCCCGTAAAGCCACTGGTCACTTATTGAGAGAGATATAATCTGAAAAATTACATTGGTATCTGATTTTGTTGTGTAAATATTATAGCATGCATTTATTTATACTAGGACATAAATAGGTAATGCAAGCCTGTGAGATCCTGACTGTATATTCATTATATACTGTATACTGCACTGACTGAAGTATTCATACACATTACCATATTGGTTTCTTGCTTTGAATCTTAGCTCCCAATCACTGTTAAATTTAATGTCATTTGTGCTGGATGCTGTGTAAAAATTCTTTGCTCTATGTTCAGTAATTTCCTCAGATGTTATGTAATGCCTAAGAAATGAACCAGGCAAAAAAAAATTACAAAATTGGGATATGCAAATAAATAACTATGGGTCACAATGACCTGTTTAGATTTTTTTTAAGATGTGAAAGACTTCAGGAGCCTAAATCAGCTCATATTAAATATGCTGTTCAGCTCTGTCCTCCCCTGGTGCTGCATCCCATTTTAGAAATGGCTACCATGTGGCAAAGGATGTCTTAACATTTTCTATGTTGAAGATTGAGACAAAAATGCTCCATGTAAGTTATTAACAACCATTTGCAGGATTAAAGACTTTCTCGATATAGGCTGATGGCAGATATGCTAATGGTCTTGAAGAAGCCATTACAGTTTATGGTATCAGTGATCTGATGAGAGAATATAATAGGAACATCATTGCTCTGACCCAGCAAAATATCATTCATACCTTATGAGAGAGAATAAAAGGTATTAAACTTAGGAGATAGCTTAAGCTCTAACGAATGGTAGGAAAATGGTAGGTGACCTTGTGAATCAAGTCTGGTCCTGTTTCCAGGCAAAATAATGACAGACAAATGACAGATATGTTTATTTACTTATTCAACATTTCCAGTGTATCAGAGAAGAGTCATGAGATAATTAAAATAAAATATTCATAAATAATAAAATGGTAGAAATCAACTAAGTATTAATAGACCACACAGAATTTCTTTAAATGTCTGTGTGATAGTTATGATTTCTTTTTGTTCTGAATTATTGTGAAGAAAGCCCAGAGTCCCTCTATCTATCTATCCATCTATCTTCTGTCTTTCTGTCTGTCTGTCTGTCTGTCTGTCTATCCATCTAACTATCTATCTATCTATCCATCTACTATCATTATCATCATCATCTATTTATCTATCATTGGCTGCTATAAATCTTTTATGTTTTACTTGTGGGGATTCATTCATTGTTTGTTTTTGTATTTATTTTGATGTGTCAGAGCTGTACCTGGGAAGACAACAGAAAGGAGTCTGAATTATTGTGCTTAAGCTGTATTGAAGGCAAGGAAATTAGACTTTAGCATATGTAAGAAAAATCTTGAGCAAAAATTAAAGAAAATTAATCAAAGTGGTAAACCCCTCCCATAACTACATATTTCATATAGCATTTGTGTTTATTTCAACGGGAGAAGAAAACAAAGCCGTCAAGTCTCCAGAGAGAAAACAGGCTTTTTGCGTGTCTCTGCACCTAAAGTCATAGGAATGGGTGAGAATCTTTACCTACTACATGCTAATGTTTACCCAGCTATGCGAATTTATTGGAACTAGAGTAGTTGCTTGTTTTAGTCTAACAACCACCTCCTCCTCTTATTTTGGAATCTGAAAGCCTCTGTAAAGGTAAAGTATCTTGGATACTTCAAACTCAGACATTATGATAGAAAGATGACATGCAACCTGCCTTTTTCTTTTAGAGCATAAATTATCATTTTTTCCTATTGCTTACAAGGTGACACATGATCAAGAGTGGTTCCATGAGTCAGATGTTTTATAAAAATGTTGCCCTTCATCTAGGACTCCTGTTTTTTTCTTGAAAATAATACATACAGTAGAAGTTGGCACATGCCTTTAATCCCAGCACTTGGGAGGCAGAGGCAGGTGGATTTCTGAGTTCGAGGACAGCCTGGTCTACAGAGTGAGTTCCAGGACAGCCAGGGCTACACAGAGAAACCCTGTCTCAAAACAACAACAACAACAACAACAAAAAGACATATTCTGGAACTACGCAGTTTTATTTTGTAGAGGACACACCTGGTACAGGGCTAGGAGTTTATAGATGAGCAAAGGGTGAAACGAGGTCTACTAAACAGTTTGAATATATATGCTGTGATCACAGTCTTCCAATTGCCTATCACCCTATGCTTATGCTGATCCAGTTTCTCAGTGGTTTCCAAAAAAAGAGAAAAGCCATATGCTTTCAGGTTCATTTTTCTATTGGGAATGCTGATGGAATCAGAATGGGGATATGACAGCAGAGTAAATAATTGCTTACATTAGTGCGTTAGACTACTTCTCCACCAATACATGTGTGCTGATAGTCTTACAGAATAAAACTTGCCTTTGAGTCTCACCTACCAACTCAGGGTAAACACTCAGTGTTTCTTATGTAGCAAGCTGACAAACTTTGTGTAGACATTAAGGAGGTTAGGGGGTGCTTGAAGGTGAAAGTCTACCAAGCAATAAAGAGACAGCCCTGTCAATTGAAATAAAACCAAATTCTAATCCTAGGTAACCCCCAAGCTCATCATACACACCCCTCCATAGTCTAGAGGACCTACAGGCAGACCTTCTGTTCTATATCTCTTGCATTTATTATAAAGGAAGAAGCCACTATTCATTCATTCATTCATTCATTCATTCTCTCTCTCTCTCTCTCTTCTTTCCTTCTCTTGCCCTCTTCTTTTCTCATTCTTTCTCTAAACTTTAAGACAACCTAATTTTTACAGAATAGCAAAGGGTGTCTAGCAAGTCCTAGCACATCCATCATTGTGTCCTTATCTTTGCATTTGGACATGAATACTGCGGATATGATAAGTTTGTTTCCATAGAAACTCAACCTTGGTACACTGAGGTCAAACTTTGTTCTGCTTTCTCAAGTTTCCCCCAGGGCCACTGTTCTATTTTCCAAAACTCTGAGCGTTTCCCACACTCCTTGTTCCTGAATTTCAAGTGTTTTGAGGAGCCATGTAATGCTCAACTACTTTGTAGAATATCTATGAATTTGTGATTGTGAGATGCATTCCTCATGGTTAAACAGGCATTACAGGTCCTTGTAGGAAGCCCTTATGAGGAGAAAGGCCACTGTCAATATACAGAATCAAGACTGCATGTCACCAATGTGATGTGGCACTGAAAGTGTTAACTATTTTCAATGAACTAAGGTAAAGATTTCTTAGTTTCTCTTCTAGAAGCTTTTTTACATTTTTTTATCCTCTCTTTCCTGTGGGTTAGAATATTCACACCAAAGAATGTTTAAAACTCCTTCAATCTAAAATTGTTTCTTTAGAATTTAACAACATACAGGTATGTTGGAAAAAATATCCATAACTAAACTAAACAGCAACATTTCTCTGTGATTTATTTAACTTAAAATGAGTTTTCAAAAATGCCTTCTTTTTCTAAAGGATATCTTTGCTGAACATAGAATTCTAATTCAACCAGTTCATGATTCATAAATTTTTAAAGTCTAATGTGTTTTAGCCTGGCTTCAGTGTTCCTCATGACTGTTAGCATTTGCCTGGCTTGACTCCCACATGGGCAATGGCTGCTTTAAGGTATCTTCTTTATCGTCTTTAGCAATTTGATATGCTGTCTGGGTATGGTATCCTTTCTATTTATGTCAGTGATTCTCCTTGTGAATTTTGCATTGATCATTATAATCAAATTAGCATTTTGTCATTTCTTAAAGTAAATAAAAAAACAACTGAAATTCTGCCTTTTTTTTGTGGTTAGACATTACAAATGCATATCATTTAATATCACTTCATATCTCTGTATGTGTTAGGGCTTTTAGGAAATGTGTGTGTGTGTATGAACCTGGATATGCATACTTGTGGGTGTAGGCTACAATTAAATCTTGCTGATTAGGCTATATTGCCTGCCCTCCTGGGGGGGGCTGAAATTAAAAGCACAAACCATATCCTCAAATACTTTTTAGATGGGTTCTGGGAACTGAACTCGCTGGAAGGTCTTTACCTTCTACAGTCTAATATCTCTGACAAAAAGATTTGATTTCTTTCTTTTTTTTATTTTATTTTATTTTATTTTTTTAATTTATATTCCAAATCACTTCCCCTTTCCCGTTTCCTCCCTCCCCGAAAGTCCCATAAGCCCCCTTCCCTCCCTCTTTTCTCCATTCAACTCCCTCTCGTTTCTCTGTCCTGGCGTTCCCCTACATCCAGTCTTTCCAGGACCAGGGGTCTCTCCTTCCATCTTCTTAGAAATCTATTGATATGTGAATTGTAACTTGGGTATTCCGAGATTCTGGGTCAATATCCCCTTATCAGTGACTGCATACCATGTGTGTTCTTTTGTGATTGGGTTACCTCACTAAGGATGATATTTTCAAGATCTGACCATTTGCCTAGGAATTTCATGAATTCATTGTTTTTAATTGCACAGTAGTATTCCATTGTGTAGATATACCACATCTTCTGAATCCATTCCTCCGTTGAGGGACATCTGGGTTCTTTCCAGCTTCTGGCTATTATAAATAAGGCTGCTATGAACATAGTGGAGCATGTGTCCTTATTGCATGCAGGTAAAGCCTCTGGGTATATGCCCAGGAGTGGTATAGCCGGATACTCCGGGAGTGTCATTCTTAATCATAATGTTGTTGTTCTTGATTATGTATTTTATATGCAAGTGTGTAAATGTGTGTTTTATTTTCACAAGTTTTAATTGATTTGTCTTTAAGTCAATCAATACTTTTTGTTGATTATTAGGTTTGTTGTGAAGCTACTTCTCTCTCTCTCTCTCTCTCTCTCTCTCTCTCTCTCTCTCTCACACACACACACACACACACACATACACACTCTCTTTCTATTTGTGTTTCTCTTTCTCTCTCACACACATGCATACACATGAATACAATTTCATTATACTTTTCATTTTTCTAAGTAGTTTCTTACCCCATATTGTGATTACATATCTCTTTATTCATTCTCAATATTTTCAAATAGGAAGTTGTAGAAAGACTTATTCACTCTGTTAAAATTGTTTCTATTAAGTTTAATATCAGTGACATCGGTATGTTTGTTTATATTAGTATTTTTCTCACTCATTAACAGTGATGACTTTATTTACCTTTATTTAATTGTTAATTATTTGGGGCTCAATATTGAAAATATTGTATTACTGGAAATAGTTTAGCTATCTTACTTGGATCCTTATGAGGCTAATTTGTTTAATCTGGAAACGGTTTGGAGAAGCTTCATTCCTCAAATGTGACCTTCCCAGGATATTGAGAGATGGCCGTTCATTTTGTCCTCTCTTAACTTTAATAATTCTTGGTTCTTCAAAACTTTCAGAGTGCTCTATCAAATCTACAACTTCCAGTTTGTTTTTTGTTTTCTGAAGACCTTGCACAGTGACATCAGTATATGTACAACTTTGTATAAACTTAAAGCATAAACATAAGTTACATTTTCTTTAGCTTTTTCTATACAGTAATGTATGTATGCACCTTCTCTGTGGTGTCCTGCCTTACTGACAGCATCTTCCTCTGACATTCTGATTCTTAGGTGTCTTTATCCTGACTGACAGGTTTGACTCTCTCTTTGTTTTCTAACTTCTTGCTCTATGGTTTGGATATAGTTTTATACAGGGAGTCATGGTGAATTTGGAGCTCAAATCCTCTATTTTTTATTATATCAAAAATAACTTTGATAAACTGTCTTCTGTGACATTAAAACAATTGCTTCATATCTTTGTCCAGTTACATAGTTTCTTAATGACTAATTCTAAGCATGTATAATATATTTTGAAGTATGTTTCACCTGTCTGAAAATTTAATTAATATCTGTTATACATGCTTTTCTAATGTCTACATGCATTATCAGAAGTATAAGATTGTAAAGCTTCTATACAATTAGGTGTATGGAAACTCATCTGTAGGAATATGTAAGATAAGAGACTATAGACTGTAGAAGTGGTTTTCATGTCACAGAAGAGAGCAATATTAACATATGTATGTTGAGCCATTCATTGATATTTGAATCTTCTGAAAGGTTTGAGACGCTGCTTATGACACAGATAAAGAATCAAAAGATAGAATTGGGAACTGTGCAGTGGGGCACTATTCACTCTAGATTTATATGCACTTCATAGTTGTTGTATAGGAGTATGCATGTTTTAACTCTATATTGTTTTCAACAAACCTGTGTGAATGAACAACTTCTGTTCTTAAGTTCTTTTCTAACCACAGCTTGCCTGGGTGTCTTAGCAGAGAGGCAGCATTGCTGATTATAGACATATAGGACATAGATGTGATGAAGCCCACACAGAAAATTTTATTCTAAGTGGTTTTAACTCTATGAACAAATAATGATTTTTAGTCTTTTTCCAGTAACATGTATATTAAGAAACAATTCTAATGCATAATGTGTGTGTAAATATTTGAAATTGCAACATGGCATAATGTAGGTAATTATTTGGTAAAATAAATTCTCCAAAATCATCAACATATTTCTTGCTAGATAACAATCATACCTAATGTTTTCTTTTTCTTTTTCCTTCATATAAGACATTAACCTCTATGAACTCTAATTGGACTTGTATTAAGTTTTATGTTGTGTAATTAGTTACGTTCTTTTAAAATATTTACTGAACACATTGGGAAAGAGAAAACTGAATGTATTTTTTGAGATTATAATTACATCATTTTCTCCTTCTCTTCCCTCACTCCTGACCCTAACTTTCAGGAAACATTGCAGAAGTGGGAGCCAAAAGATTTTAAGAGCCAGGGAACAAGGAGTTTGTTGTGAGATTGTGTCTTCCAGAAATATCTGATACTACACCCATAGTCTCATTGACATGACTTCCTACACAGGATTTGAACAAGGCCAGAAACAATAGAAATACAAAGTTGGACAAGCAAAAGTCTTCAGAGTCTCAGCTCTACACAAGAGACTATAGACAACTAAGAAACACCGAGAACGGGAGAAATACTCTTCACCACAGAGAAGCATACCAATTGGTTATCTCATATGAAAATGGAAAGGAAAATGTTTGCTGAGAGAAGCCATTGAGGTGTTCAATAGCATGGTGTGCCATGGCTCAAAGAGGTCTGAGATGGAGAAAAGGTTTGGGAAGAGAAGAAAAGCACAAACTCAAGGTGAGCCTTGCAAGAAGGATAGAACATTGAGGAAGATTTTTCTCAATTGAATTTTGGATTAAATCCCACCTTACCTAGAGGCTTTGTACAGGGCTTAGCCTACCAGTCTTTATATCACTTGTACTTAAGAGACACATTTTCAAGCTATTAGAGAGGATTAGAGATACTATAATTTTAGTTTAAAGGTTAATATAGTTTAATATGAAGATGTTTCAACTTCTCTGGACAAATGATTCAAGAACTTATTCATTTTTGACACATAGAGGTTGGTAGTACAGAACTCATGCTCCTTAGTTCTTGGATCCTTGTTCTTTCTGTCTTTTGATGTCGCTTTTTTATTTTATTTCATTTCATTTTATTTCATTTTATTTTATCTTATTTTATTTTTGGTTATTGGCAAAATACAAAGAACATGGCCTGCCTATAACAAAGAACTAATAGTCAAGATTTAAATGCTATTATTTTCATTGTTTCCAAATCTCTCTAAAGATGCTCTGGCAAAGTTTGAGCAAAACTATAGAAACCTGCTACTCTCTGAAGACAACAGCCTGTATTTGTAGTATAATTCATTGTTGTCTATAATCTCATGTAACAACCCAAGATGTTGAACGGATTGAAGCATGACCTGGAGCTCTTTCCTGTTCAGAAATAAATATATGCTCCAAGCTGTCTCCTAGTTTGAGTCATTGCCAAGCCTACGATTTCTGAGATTGCACAGGAATAGACCTTGCAAGAATGCAGGCTTGGACCTTTACATGGTTCTGTGTTTAAACTATGAACCCATAGTGTGGATAAGTGGGAAACCTAGGGCTTAGATTAATCTTCACACCTAAACCTATGGCAATGTAAACATCACTCACAACTCATCATGGTGTAGACCATGTAAATAAAATAGCAAGAATTCTGAGAGTCCAATTCTGTTTTGCAAATGAGAAAACATAGATTTAAAAGGTTAAATAACTGAATTGAGGTCACATGGTCTGAGGCTAAGCTATGCTTAAATCAGGCCCAGTGACCAGGTATCCTACAAACACTGATACTATTGCTATGGGAAACCTGTAGGATGGAGAAATACCATAAATGACTGAGTTAGAATTTCACTTTTCCAAAAGAAGGAAACAATAGAATATTCCATAATAAGCTGTCAAAATATGTGTCTTATACTGGGTATAGCACTCATGATGAGACATATAAACACAAATGTGCATGTATACTTCCTCAGAAAGTTATTCTGTTAAAAAAAATGTGCAAAATTCCCCAAGTTGCTGCCATGTCAGCTTCTGGTATCATCAAATGTTTTTAATCTCTTTTCTGAGCATAACTCTGATACTCAACAGCTGGGAATAAATAAGCCATATAAATCTCTATTTCTCAGGAACAGAAATGAAGTCTATACCTTGCAGATAACTTAATAACCTCCAGCATCAGTAATAAATATCCAGCTTTCTGTATAAATTACATGGGACCCTGGAATATTATGCTCAGCCGTGAGTTATTTGTTTCATATCTCATATCTGTAGGTATACAAATTAAAAAGAAGTGCTTTAGAATGTGCTTATGGTTGGAAGGAGGTGTGTGTTAACAGGCTAACGTTGAGAAGAAGTGTTTCTATCACCTCTCTTGATCTCTGCCATAATTGCCTTTAATGGAATGAATGCACTATAAATTCAGAATATGGGATATGAGTGTCAAGAGTAGTCACTCAGCCAGCCTTACATTCATGCCATCTAATCTGGTTTTGGATGAGGAGGTCTTGACACCTGATAATGACCACAGACTTTTATTAGTTTTTCCAGCCTTTGTAGAGAGCTAGGGTCAGAGACAAATATGGCAAAGTTCTAGTAGTTCTATTGCTTAAATTAGGTATTGTGCTTTATTTTCAACCTTGAGAAAATGCAGGCTAGCTGCATGCCCAAATTATTCTTTTACCTGTGTTAAAAGTAAATTTTGACCTATATTCTCCTGCAGAGATCCAAGATGACCATAATCAAGCCCATTCTTCCATATGCTAAGCCACATGATTAGAGAGCTTAGTTTGTGATAGGAGCCCCCAGGAAGGCTTTGTAACATTGAATTGGGAAGTGCCAAGAAACCAATGCACTTAGACACTGATGAACTAAAGAACTCCCTATATCATAGCAAGAACTTGTGTAGATTGTTTTGGCAGTTCATTCATTATCAGCTTAACAGTTCATTAAGTCGAAGTGTATTCCCAAAGAGCATATACGCAACATGAACAACAGTGATGGATTTATATCTGATGTGGTGCATAGGATCATGCATAAAAGGAATATAGCTACAGCAAAAGATATATTAGCCAGACCATCTCCACACAAATCACTGTGTTCTAAACACAGTGATTTAATTATAGAAGAAAATCCAAAATATCATTATAAAGTTCACTTGCCTCACTGAGTTTGTGGCCTTTGTTTTTTGCTTTAAAGTGACATTATTAAATTCAAGTTATTAGTATTTTGAAAATCATACTGGAAAGAAAATTAAGTCTATGTCCATGGGTACAATTTGAATTGAACATAGCTTTACTTGCAGTTTATTTATTTATTTATTTATTTATTTATTTATTTATTTATTTATTTATTCATTCATTCATTCATTCATTTATTTACTTATTTTAGATAGGTTTTGGGTAAGGTTTAGAAGTCTGCAAGTCATGGATTTTGCTTTTAACAAAAAGTGCTTTTTTTTTTGTCTATAGGTGAGAGGACAGAGAGAATTTGAGAGATGAGTTATCTTTTCCCATCTTTGTGTCATGTTGGGATACAAAGGTACTATTCTGTAGATCTCTCACTCATAGTGTATTTTTTGTACATAGAATAATAACAGATCACACTTTTGCTTTGGTAAATTTTGCTATGGCTTGATGTGTAAGCATGTTATAGTTGCTGATAACATAGTAATAGTTATTTTACTATGTGACAGTTCCCTTCATAACAGGTAAAGATTGGAATGAGGAAAGCAGGAGCACAATAGGCCCACATCAGTTACCATTCCTTAAACCATTAGCTATTTGGAACTTGGATCACAAATTTCTCTTGTCATCTGACCAATGATTAAACAAGAAACTTCCTGAGGCCTTCATGTTCCTCCTTAGTGTGACATATTTAGGATTGTTAGTGTACACATGACAGACTGATTAGTAACATCACTGCATCTTCAAATGACCCTGTGGAGTACCTTCTGATTGCAATAGACAGGACAAAAGGTTTACATTATACTGTGATCTGCTAAGTATCACATAAGACTGCATAATGATTCCATCTTTGGAGACAGAGAACATTGGCTTGTAATTAAGCTTAAATTTATTAACAACATTATTTTAAACAAGCTAACTCACTCCCATATGGCTCAGTTTTAAAATACTTTTTTATTAAAAATATTTTTAAAATTAAAAATAAAAGTATTTTATTAAAATACTTTCATCTTTAGACTTAGTGTGGCATTGGTTGATTAATGCTCATAAGGTAATTAAAACAGTACTTGACATATTGAAACATCTAAATATATAATATTTATATTACCTACAGTTTTGCTTAAGGAAAATGATGGAAATAGAGTTCTGGGCATGATAATGCTTCTGATGGAAGCAATACTTCAGCAACTTCAAAGCTACATCCCAACATGGATGAAACAATTTATATCTCCACAATTACACATTTAGAATTATTTTGTCAATATCTTATTATATATAATATTGTTTGTATTTTTTAAACTTAAATCTTCCAAGTGGGTATGAAGTTTTATCTCACTCTGGTTTTCTAATTTCCTAACTGGATTGTGGTATTGAACATTCTTTTTTGTGTACTCATTAGCTATTTGTGTATGCTCAAAGACATTTCTATCGCAAACCATTTCCATTCCTTTTAGCAATTATCATTATGAGAACCTGAGTCTTTAATTTTCTGATATTTCTCCTTTCACTGTGATTTTCACTCTGGTCCCATAAAATGATTTCAGAAGTATCCCTTTGAATTCTCTTCTTTCTGTTGTCAGAGTTTGTAATGCATTGTTGTTAAGGGATATTTTAACTTTTTTTAAAAGGTTCATCAGTGAAACTATTAGTCCAGGTATTTTTTCTTTGTGTTTTTGTTTTTCTTTGTTTTTTTATATCACATAGACCACCATATTATAGATACTTTCAGAATTCTCTATGGAATCTTATAATGCTGGACAATTTTTATTTGATGTTTTTAATTACTGGTAATATTTTACGGGATGGTATATGTCTATTTAAATTATTTATTTTGCTTTACTTTAGCCATTTAGCCCCAAAGGGCCATTTGTATCTAGAAATTCATCCATTTATTTTAGATTTTTGGATTTTGTGGAATATTGTTTTTTTTGAGATCATAATAGGATTAAAATATTTCTTCCTTCCCTTTCCTCTCTCTAAACCCTCCCATATACTCCTTTCCAGTTTTCCTTCAAATTAGTAGTGTTATATGTTTTTTGGGTTTTTTTTTCCAATTGTTATTTTGCATACATGCACACACATATACACTTTCCTAAATACACCTGGTCAGTCCATATATACTGGTATATGTTTTCAGAGCTGACTGCTTGACAGTGGACAACCAATTGGTGTTATTTTCCCTGGAGAAAGCCACAATCCTCATTCCCAGTTTTCCTCAGTTACCTGTAATGATTTGTTTAGGACTGAGGCTTCATGGACTTTTCTTAGTCCAGTTTGATAGGTTCATTAGTGTGGCCACCATTCAATTCACATCCAGGAAGTCTTGTTGGTAAGATGTATGGCTCTAACTTTTGGAAGACACAATCTTACAACAAAGTTCCTGACCCTCTAGCTCTTAAAATTCTTTCTTCTCCCTCTTCTACAATGTTCTGTGAGCATTAGGTTCTGGGAAATTTTTGTAGATCTATTCCATTGGGACGGAGATCTACAACTGCATTTTGAATGCTCCTGTTTTTCTGTAGTGATCTCTGTTGTAAAGAGATTTCTTGATGAGTGGTGACATTTGTCTGTAGTTATAAAGTTAAAAATTTATAGATTATAGTTAGATATTAAACTGGTTTAACAAATTAGTGCTGTGTATTCTCCTCCAGTTAGAGTGTCAGTAACCATAATAGGAGAAGCTAAATACTAGCAGGCGATCTTCCTGAGATGAGTCTGCCTTAGATTATAATCTACAACAGATTTGCCCTGTCAGGCAAGGCCCAGGATAACTTCATTTTAGGAAAGATTCCTGCTATTGATATGCATTTCCTGTTATTATCAAATACATAACAATTACTAGGTATTGACCAACCCATTTTGAGCAGATTTCTGTAGACCTACAAAGATGTACTATCTTGTAGTGATGCTATGTAGACAAATAGATAATGATTCTATAGAATTTCTGACTTGATTCAAATAATTTGAGGAAAAAAGTTTTTAGAGATGGTCTTAGTTGCTAGAAAGATGTAATAAAGGTAGAATCAAGAAGAGAATGTGTCCACTCATCAGAATATTATGTAAAGGTTGCATAATAAGAAATACAATGAGCTTTCATAATTACACTAAAAAGAGAAATAGAATACTTTTGTGTTCAAGGAAAACATTTAGGATCAAGGTTAAAGCCACAGGTGTGCACTCTGATAAGGCAAGGCCATGCATTTATTATAATGTAACACTGCTTTGAACTCAATATCAACATGCTTCTGTAACTCCCATTCTATGTAACATTTTATCTCTGAGGTATTTTTTCTAAAGAACTTTTTGTCTGAGAAGGTATAAAAGAGCAGGGAAAAGAAATGGTTGGCTGAATGGTTTGGCTTGGGGAGCTTTGCCCCATCCACCCTCCCATCCAAATGTATATGTCTGTTTGTCTATATGTTTGTGTGTAGGTATATGTGTATGTATGTAGGCATGAATGAATACTTGTGCAGTTGATTGAGACAGATGATTAGGCCAGGCCAGAGTATGGGTGTATGAATGTATATGTGTCTGTGCATATTTGCTTGTATACAGCATCTTAATTCTATTCCTTTCTTTCCTCTCGTTCACAAAGAGTTAACCAGCTTAGCCAGAGAGGATTCTGGTTGATTCACCAGAGAAAGGAGTACCAGCTACAAATCACTTAATCCCCTGCTGTTTTATCATGAGGTGCTAAAAGGTTTCTTGCCTCAGAGGAAATCACAGAAGGCAGGTCAGCTATTGAATCATAGTGACTTAGATTTAAGACAAGTACATGTTTTATTATTATACAGCAACCCTAAATATCTTGTAAGAGGAAGTCTTATCCCCACCTACACTCTTTCCCCTCCAGGGCTTCAAGAAGAACTAAACAAGAAAGAAGAACCACCCTCTAGGGATGGCCCCGAACATTAGAGAGCAGTTGGTTAATGACTAGGTATATGTGCCACTACTACCATATTAGCATTTTTTCATGTTTGTTGTTGATGTGATTCATAATTATCATAGCTAGGTAGGACTTTTGTTTTCCTCGTTCCTTTGGAAGTCTACATGGTGCATTCTGGTACCATGAAAAACAATCTTCACAGAAGTCGCAATTTCATCTCAGAGGTCTCTAGATCCTATTTCTGAAATACTTGGCATCTTCATTAATATGTACTTACCATCTTCCTCTGTGGTGTAATGAAGTACAACAGTGAAAGGATATGTATTGGAGGGAGTCTTGAACATCACTGGCCAACAACTCAAAAGAGGGCTTCTTGTGTCTGATTTGGGTTTTTGTTAAGTGGTCTTTGGCTCTTGGATGAGCACCATAATCTCAGATGAGAAAAGCTCATTAAACTAACTATGTATATATAAAGTAGTATATGTATATATATGTGTGTGTGTGTGTGTAACCCTAACCCCATAACCCTAACCATGTGTATATATATATATATATATATATATATATATATATATATGTGTGTGTGTGTGTGTGTGTGTGTGTGTGTGTGTGTGTGTGCATGTATTAACTTAAAAAGAAATTGATAGTGGAAATTTTAATGTCTTTTGAAGATAGATAATGTTAAAAATAATCACTATAATTTACAAACTAAACATTTTACCTCAAAACAATCTTGGGATATTATTATGGCAATTTCTAGATTTGAAAATCCAAGTATGTTTTATTGATTTTTTGCAGAAAAAACAGCTAAGACATGTGGAAATTAAGATATCAGAATCAGTCAGTAAATGGTCTAGAGGGACTGACTATGGCATCATGCCCAAGCCTTTCTTTGATAAGAGGTTTTCATCCACAAAGAGCTTTTGTTAGTGTTTGGTTTGTTTGATTTCATTCCACATGAAGTGATTCTCCTTTAGTAACATGTCCAAAATATAAACTATGAATATAAGAATCAATGATTAAAGCTTGTACATATATGAGTAGAAAGTGGGAACTGTTGAGCTATTAATCAAGAAGAAGTTGCAGACTGAGCTCTTGGAATCCATATGGGTTGTAAGGAACTAACATTAGAGAATGCTGACAGCCCAGCCCAGTAGTTCTCAGCTAAATGTAAAATCCAGAGACTTACTTCATTTAAAGGTAAAACCTGTAACTCCCAGAATGAGCTCTGCACTGGTCACTTCACCAATGCACTGCTTACTGGGCTAGTCTAGTAAGGGAGCATAAATATTTAAACCTTGTTTTTCTTTAGATGCAGAGTAGCAAAGATGATTTTCCATGGAATTTAGCATTAAACTTAGGCAATTTGTACAGCTGTGCATATAAATGTCTTTTCACATAATCTCTAGAGGCCAGGGTCAATGTTCCTCCTACATTTTAATGCTGTAGATGACACAGTGACATCTTTCCAATTTATGTTCCCTCATAATTGAAAGGGGCTTAATAAAAGCAAGGAAGAGACAGTGTGTACACAGTAACATCGATTTCTGCTGACAGTTGAGCAGAAGTTAATTGTAATTTTAATGTAATTTGTTCCATGGTTAATGTTGATCCCTGGAACATATCTAAATCCATTTTAAAGGAAACTGTGTGTTTGTGTGTATACTATATCAGAATGACCCAATTACATAGCTGTCATGAAGACACCAAATACAACTTCCCCAAATGAATTATTTAATTATTTTAATCACAGGTATGTTTGTTTAAAGAAGTAGAAAGGAGGTCTCTATTATCAATATAGAATATTACCCACTCAGATTTCTAGGTAATGCCAATGATGTGTTACTGGAAATAAATGCGCACATGAGTTGCCTAAGTAGCAGCACAACACAGCTCTAATTGCTAAATGTAAGCTTATCGGTGTGAGCTGTAGTTAATATTTAATCTGAGTGAAATAGTTTTTATTAAGTTATTTTTTTTTCATTTACTCGAGCTAATAGTTTTGTTGATAATTCAAACGTGTCCTGCTGTGAGTTAAAAACAAATGCAAAGCTGAAGAACGATGGTGTTCCTCAACTCCAAAATTTGCTAATTGCACAGTTATTCAATTATAGGTAATATTCTTTATTTGCTAATAAGATTACCATGTGTCAACACAACTGCAATTCTGAAATGGAATTCGCCCTGTTTGTCTTGTATGGAATTTAAAAGTGTTCTGTATAGAGGTTTCAGGAAAATTAACACTGAGCTTTGAATGACAAGGCAAAGAAATTAGTAAAAAGCCAATCTGAATGTTTTCTATCCAGATGCTTTTCTGTGGAGGATGCTTTTACAGTGGATTGTTTTTATTTATTTATTTATTTTGTATTTTTTTTATTTTTGACATCTAAAATCAAATAAACAACAATCCCAAGTATGCAATTGGATCTATTACCCTCTAGGTTTAAAATCCTTAAAGTAATTACATTTTTTCTGTAACTTAATGTTATCTAAAGCTACATCTCCTAGTCAGTCTTTAGTTATGTTGGGTATATTATAAGTCAAAAATGACCACAAAGCTATGCCTTTGATGTGAGATTTGAAGTATCAGGTTCCAATAGTAACGGAGATAATGGCATACAAAATGCATTATTACTAAGTCTTACCTCAGAAAATTCTTATAATACCAATTCACAAGAATGTGTATGTTTATAGTGATCTTGTGTTTTTTATAGCCTTGGATGTTAAGAACTACTACTAGCCTGATAGGATCATTGGATGGCTGGGTTATGGCTACTGTCCATATCTGACTTGTTTTGGTTTTGTCCTTGGTTTTGACCTTGACTTTTGTCCAAGGTTTTGACCTTGACTTTTGGCTATCAAAACAATAAAAAGGACCTTTTATCTTCTGCCAAGGAGAACATTACTTAGCTACTTACTGGCTAGCAGAGTTAAACAGAAGTGTTTTAATGTGTCTTGAGCATTAGCTAAGGTGTTACTAGTGGTTCTTTTTTAGCAGGTGCTGTTGCTCGGGCACTTTGGGATACAGCCCCACTCCCCTCTGCTTTCATATCACATGTGTTTGATTTCTTCTTGGAGGCTCCCTACTCATGGCCCATTTCTAGTGTTCTAGATACTATAGATATTTCAAATTAAACATACACTTAAAGCAGGGATGACATAGGATGGTAAGATACAGGAGAGGGAAGGTGGGATGCTAATCAAAATTAAGGAGATGTGAAAATTCTACATAGGAACCTACTAATAAATAAGCTAATTCAAATATCATACACCAGATTCTGAATGGGATACTCAGTGTGGATGGATAATTTTGCTCCCAGAAGCCATTGATGAAAAATCCCAGTTCCAAATGTGGGATACTTCCCTATGGGTTGTTGGTTTGGGAATCTACAGAGCCTCCCAATATAGGTTATTGCTCCTGGTCCTGGTTGCACACCAGAAATAGCAAGACCAGATTACTGAAGATATCACACTACTGTACTGTTTTCTTGACAGAGAAATCAAGTTGGAACTGAGCTTACAGCTGCCTTCCAGCTGGCTAGCTTTTATAGTACTGGCAGGTGCGATGTAGGCTGCTGAATGAGTAAAGATATCCGTACTTTCCCAAAAGTGGATCTGAATGATTCAATAGCAACCTGCCAAGTGAGATGTGACCATCAGTAGAAGAGGGGCATGGGTATATAACAAATAACCAAGTACTTTCTGCTTGGGTTTGAAGTCTGCTTCACAGGAGAGAATTCATTCATGTTACTATAAACAAACGTGGACGCCAAAACTCATGGTGGGGAGGTTATAGACCCTACAAAAGGGCCTCAAACTGCAATTTTCTTACATGGATATGTTATCAATTATGAATATTTATGTTTATACCCATAGATAAGTGAGCACTGCTTTCCAACTTGGTCAGAGAAACTTTTGTGTTTGTATGGCATTAACACAGAGGCTCAGAACAAGCTGCTCAAAGTGTCATGAATAGGTGGCTATTGAGTATAGTCCTAAATACGACATATACATGATCCCCTTCATAGCTCATGGAACATAATGGCAGATGAAGACCAAATAGTGTAGGAGCCAAAGATGGAGATAAATATTAAAATAACACTGTCCCCTGATTATGACATGGCTGCTGCCAGCGGTATAGCCATTGTTCAATTACCCATGCCCCAGTAAATAATCTCCAAATATTTTCATTTCAGCAACCCTAATTAAACTCAATGAACCACACACATACAAATGACGTGATAGAAGGAATGGAATTTGTTGGGAAGGAGAAAGGGGGACTGGTAAGGGGTAAAAATGGGTAATGGGTGAGCACATAAACAAAATACATTATATGCATGTATAAAATTGTCAAAAAAATAAATTTAAAATTATCTTCGGTATACAACTTAGTAGGAAAGGGGCTATATTTAACTCATGTATTGCTTAAATATTGTATACTACACCATAATTATTATTTAATGTGTTCCTGTGAGATAAAAAAAGAATGCAATTATGGAAAATATAAAAAGTATGAAGTACAGATCACATGGGAAGTATAGTTTTTTCTTTGTAAAGTGCTATTCTATATGTGTTATCTGTGGACCATTGATATCATCATAACTTAGAAAGATATTAACAGTGTAACCCATGCAGTTAAATCCAAGAGAATGGATCAAAATGTATTAGCATGTTTTTCACCACCCAATCCTGGTTCCCAATGGAAACACTTTCAGCTCTTCTTCCTGCTACTAAACCAAACAAGTGTGTCTGGGCTTCTAGCTTTAATTCTGAAAGTTACATGTCCTAGGAAATTCCTCATCCCAGATAAAATCAGTATAGTTGTTTCCCTAAAACCTAATTTCCAATTCTGGTTTGCCAATATGCATGTCCATTATAGTGCTTTGAGTACAGCTCTAAACAATGTTAAGATTCAATTTCTTCAACTTTTAGTGTCCATTATATAGAGATGCTGTATGGATTAAATGGAATCAGATGTGATTACATATTTGAATCATCTATCAGGCAGACCTTCCACAAACTGTTTCTTTTTCCTACCATTGCATAAAGTATTCTTAGTCCCAAAGGGAGGCTCCTGTTCTAACAGGAAGGTGGATTCCACATAATTTATTTTACTTTCCCCCACCACAAAAAAGGAGATACTCTTTTGTCAGTAAATAACAGGTTGTCATAAGCAGTTTTTAGGCAGATGTTTATTTTTTTTCCAATTTGCAAGTATGCAAATTAAGTAATGATTCACTTCATTTCCATGTACAATTAATTAACTATAAAGCTTGGTATATAAACAAAAAGAAGGAAAGGAGACTTTTAAAATATGGAGATGTCTGTCTTAGAAATTATTCAAGATGATTAAAGCCACATAGAGCAGAACCAGTCTTACCTTTAAAGTTTGACCCGATATGTGGACAAAGCCCTGAGGTCAGGTTATATTCGCACTGTTGGCTTCAATAAACAATATGGATTTAGATAGTTTTCTATTTTTTTAGACCTCAGATTCCAATCTTACAAAAGGATGAGTTTGTATAGAACATTAAATTGATCTCAAAAGTTCCTTCAAGTTCCATGATCCTATTTGAGATACATTATTTTGCATCTATTTGAATCCCCTCTGTCAAAGAGATAAACTAAAGTAAGGAGACTGATTTTAGATTATTTTCTTTTATTTTTAATTGAAATCTTTTTTTCTATAATGGACTTATACTATTTATAAGTCTCTTCTTATAAGTCTCAGACTTTCTTACTTCTTTTTCCATGGAGCGATTTTGTCAATTATTTGAAGTGGACAACTATATTGATCTATGTGATTCCACCTGCTGGAAGTGACCATGACACAGCAATGTTTGACCACATTAGTCTTGATTGGAGCAGATGATAATACTCTAACTTTTAACTTACCACTGAATAACTACGTTGCACACGGATAACCTGGATAAGCATGTACAGACATAAAAGTATGGGGTAGCAAAATGAAAGGCGTTACTATTTCTAGGCAGTTCAATTAGAAAAAAAGTCAGAGACTGAAGAAAGCAGGAAATGGGGAAGGTTATAGCTTAGGAAAAGCTCAATTCTAAAGCAAACCCCAGAACAGGCAGATTTAGAAATGTACCTGACAAGGAGACTGGGAGGACAGTGTGAAGTTAATTTCTCATTAGTAACAACAGTCATAAAACTTAAGGTAGAAATGGTTTGTTTTGGTACACACTTTTGAAGCATTCACTCCATAAACACTTGGCCCAGTATATTTAATCATAACATTTTCCTGGTCAGAGCATGTAGTAGAAGCTACTTTTTTTTTCCTTTTTTAAAAAATTATTATTAATCATTTCATTCGTTTACATCTCAAATGATATCCCACTTCCAGGTTACTCCCTCCACTAACCACCCATCCCATGTTATTCTACTTCCTGGTTACTCCTCTGCCACCCATCATCTCACATCTGTCCTCACCCTCCCTTTTGCCCATATGAGGGTGCTCCCCCGACCCATACTTTCCCGCCCCACAGCTCCAGCATCTTCCTACTCTTGGCATCAAACATCTTAGGGACCAAGGACTCCCTAATGGGAGCATTGTAGTCAGGCAAAGCCATCTTCTGCTACATAGGTATCTGGAGCCATGAATCCCTGTAGATAATACTCCTTAGTTGGTGGTCTAGTCTCTGGGAGAACTAGGTGGTTGGACCAGTCTATGTTGTTCTTCCAATGGGTCACAATCCCTCTCTGCTCCTCCAGTCCTTCTGCCAGCTCCCCCACCATGTTCCCTGATTTCCTTCTGATGGTTGGCTCCAAGCATCTGCATCTGTATTGGTCAGTTGCTGGTTGAACCTCTCCAGGGACTTCCCCACTCGGTTCCTGTCCACAAGCACCTCTTGACCATGGCAACAGTGTTGGGTTTGGTGTCTGCAGATATGATGTATCCCCAGGTGGGGCCATTCCCCGATTGGCCTTTCCTTCAGCCTCTGCTCCATTATTTCCCCCTGTTCCTCCTCTGGTCAGGAACATTTCTGTCTTAAAGACTTTGAGATAGGTGGGTGGCCTCTTCCCTCAGCCAGTGACCATGTTTATCTACTGGAGGTGGTCTCCACAGGTTCTGTCTCCCCCTTCTCTGAGCATTATGGCTAAAGTTAATCCTGGTGGGTCCTGGGAGCCTCACGTTTCTCTGGTGTCTGGGACCCTCCAGTGGCTATCCCCAGTTGCTCATCCCCCCTAAGTTGTTGGAAGACCGGAGGCAGAGAAGGGGGATTCGGGAAGAATTTATGGTGAGATGTTTGCAACCACTACTTCTACCACCTGTGTCCCACCATCTTCCTTTTAGCACTCTCCCAATAATGCTGCTGTAATATGGATCAATGAAAGAAAAAATTAACCCATTGCTCAGATCAGAGCCCCCATGATCTCAAGATTCCTCTGAAAATGCCATCATACACACACACACACACACACACACACACACACACAAACACACACACACAGGTATAGCATTTTGATGCAATCCAATTGACAACTTTAATTAGCCACCACAGAAGGAGTTTATTCAGTACTAATATCCAAACTAGAGTGGACTAGAGGCCTCAAACTTAGATGAGAGATAATAATCCATCATGCATTTAATAACTATGCTTTTAAGAACTCTATCCTGTATATCAATTTTCCAAGCTTAAAGATAAAATTTTACTGTTGGTGACTGTGAAACCAAATCAGGACCCACATTGTTGTTAAGGAACTAAATTGTTAAACATTGTTACTAAGTCTCTATTGTTAAGGAGCCTTGTTGTCCAACATTGTTATTGAGTATCCATAACTTACAACAATTAGCTTCTGTTTCCTAGATCCAATATATTCTGCAAACCATGTTTTTCAATCTATGATGAACTTGTATCTCCATGATGTATGCCCATCCTTCTGCCTTGGTAAGCTGAACCTATAATACATGATTGGTTTTTGCCTTATGAAAATGTGTCTTCCACAATATCTCAGTGACTTCCCTTCCACATGGACAGCCTTCCTCACAGGCAGCCTTGAGCTCTGAGTCCCCACCCTTCTGTCTGGGTGCTAGGATCCAATACCAATTATATCAATAGCTCTTTTTTTATCAGCCTTAACAGTTCCACATAAAAGAGACCTCAAAAGCCAGTGAGCTGCTGCTCTCTGAAGCCCTAACATAGTGGGAGGCAGGTATCTGGCCAGTCCCTTGTGCATTTCTAAATACAGAGAAGCAAGAGGGGGTTGAATGGGGAAAAGAGGGAGGGAAGGGGGCTTATGGGACTTTCGGGGAGGGAGGAAATGGGAAAGGGGAAATGATTTGAAATGTAAATAAAAAAACTTAGAAAATAAAAAAAAAGTAAATACAACTTGCTTTAGTCAGACAGTTGTGGAAATGTTCTTTTCTCAAGTCTAACAGTAACTATTAAAATGCCTGCCATTAACATATAAATGATGTAATCAAACTCTTCTTGTCACTAAACTGTGTGAAAAGAGATAGGATTTCAAACCCACAGCCAGGTATAGTGTGTACAAATATAATTCCAATACCCAGAAGGCAGAGACAGGAGGATCACTGTGAGTTTACATGTAATCTGTAAATCAAGTTCTAGGCAGAGTGGGCAACAATGAGATATTCTTCAATCAGTCAATCACTAACCCTTGTAATTTTGATTGACAGGTTTGTCATGAAACCCAGGGATGCACACTTTAAATATAACTTCAATTTCTTTCTAGAACCCAGGATTAGATATTTTGAAAGATTACTAGAAAGAGAAATGAGATTGCCTAAACAACGGATTCTTTGAACTATTCAGGAGTCTTACCATACCCAGGACAGCTGAAGTAGTATATTCTATTTACTGATACATGACTTAACCAGAGACCTGCCAAATTCTTCATCATTTTACACATTCATGATGTCTTCCTTCTTTAAAGGACAAATCAGGTGATCTCTTTTACCAAAGTTCCTCTTTAAGTGCCAGAAAGATACACCGGTACCCATCAGTTATGGGAATAACCAAGCACTACTTTATTAGGATTAAGATGTACCAACTCTATTAAATGAAACTCACACCAGACAATACCTGGGTAGCCAAGACTATGAGACTACATAGGCCATAGACATAGCAGAAAACCAAATACTACTGTTCTTCTACAGGAACATCCTATAGTCATTCCTAAAGACATTCTGCTCACAAATCAATGTCTTACTCAGACAACATCAGAGAAACTTTCTCTTTCAGGAGATGGGGACAAATACAGGGACCAATAACTGGACAATGTTCAGAAAGTAAGAGACCTTAGAACTTCTAAACAAGAAGTATCCATCAAATCTACCCTCATTGCTTAGGAAATTCTGAAGAAGTGGAGGCAGGAAGACTGTGAGAGCCAGGAGGGATGGTAGACACCAGGAAAACAAGGCTTTCTAGACATATTAGGATTGATAAGAGGGGTGACACACATAGGGAATCACTGAGGCTGTGGCAGTAGGCACAGGACCTGCAGGGCCCCAGTGCTGTCAGAAGAAGTAGGCATAAACCTCCATCCCTAATCCAGAAGCTATCTCTAATTGATAACCATTCATAAATAAAAAATTAGTGTTCTCCAACACTGTCACAGTAGGTATACAAACCACATTTAAGGGTAGGCTCCACGCCCAGCAGTAGGTGGCTAATACAAAATGAACTGAATGGATTTTTTTTTTGGAGTTTTTTTAACCTTACAGATGTTTTGCTTATAAATTATGATTTCTGATTTTGTGTTTATATTTTCTATGTGTATGAATAGATTTGTCTCAATGTCTTCACATGTTTCTTTTTTTCCTGATTGTTTGTATTATCCTATTTCTCATTTACTTTGATTTCATCTTATTATTAGTACTTTTTGGATGCTTGTTTGTATTCTAATGAGAGACAGAAAGAAAGGGTGTAGATTTATATGGGTGGAGAAAGGAGAATCTGGGAGGAGTGGCCGAAGAGAAAATGTAATCAGAATATATTACATGAAAAAATATTATTCCAACACAAAAAGTAAAAAAAGAAGGTAATGGGGAATAAGTATGTGTATATATGAAATTGTAAAAATAAAATCAAAGTTGTATGTAATCTCTTAAAAATGGCCCTGAATTATCCAAGTTTTTCTGATACATTCAACCAGCTTGTTGATATATTCACCTTTATATTTTTGACAGCATTTACTAGTGAGTTAAAAAATGTGCATTTATTCTTGTCAATGAAGTTATGTTTTCACATGTTATTGATCTTGCTCTCAGAACATTCAATTCTTTGGTATATATATATGAGATAAAATTCCACCATCCAGTCATGTCTGCTTATTTATAAGATCAGTCCTTTACTGAGCAACAAATCTTCCAGGTTTTAATCATTCTAGGTTTTACCAAGTTCACAGTTCCTTCAAGGCCGCAAGCTGCATTTTCAAGGCATTTACTGTTTTGACTGCTTTCCATATGGTTTCACCATTCATACATTCTTGGTTATCAACAGATACCCAATGTTCAGCACTGTCTAGTGTAGGAATGCTGATTGCTTATTCGTATTTATTCTGCTCTGATTTACATTTCACACAAATGCCTGCCTCAATCCTCCTGTTCCTTCAAGAATCATGTCACAATTGTTCTCTATTTCATTCTTACCCAGTTCTTTTACTGATACTGTTAACCTCTTGATTAAGTGAAATGTGACTCTGTCAAAGACATCATGCCTCAATCACCTCCTAAATGAAGACACTTTCATTTTCTCCACTCCACACTATTCAGGTATGCTTCCAATCACTGAGGCCATTTGAAGAACATTTTTTCTGCTTTTCTCTGCAAATGGGAGGATTTTCTTTAATAAATTAAACTCATGAGACATATTTTAGCCCCTACTTTTTCAATAGTACCTACACTACTGGCACTATCTGCTCCATTTGGCTTGTCTTCATCTCCTAAATCCTGCATTTTCTAGGATTATCCATGTAATTATGCAATCCATATAATGACTACAGTCCTAGAACCTTGACTTATTTGTTTCCAAAATTTTATTTCAAACCAAGTGGGCCACAAAATTATACAATCTATAAATTTTCATTGACTGTATAACATATAAGACTTTTAAAATGATCATTCAGATATTTCAGTCATGGGTTATCAACTCTTTCTCTTCAGTTATTAATACCAATATTTTATCCAGCAATTCATCAGCCTCATGAGATCCTGCAGTCTGTTTATCCTAAAACCACACCTAAATTGTGCCCTTTTCCACAACGGTTTAGATCCTTTACCTCAATTTCTGAGCCCTTCTAGACCTTATAATTCCCACCTCCATCTCTTGATTCTGTTCAGCTGGAATACCCTCTACCTTTAGAACAAATCAAAAAAATTTTTATATTTATGAATGAATGCCTCAGCAATAGTGCTAAAGGAAGTCTCATTGATTGGACTGGCTTTAAATTTATGTCCAGAGTATTAAAATAAATCTCCACATTGACAGACAATCTTGCTAAACTTTCCTATTAAATTAGCTTAGCCACTTTGCAAAGTGACAATCCATGTCTTTACCTTAAATCTTCAGTGTCTACTACTTAAGTACTAACGACCTTGAATACAGTAAATGAACTTAAATGAGAATTACTTCAGCTTCAGCAAAATACACAGTCAATTATAATGGTTCTACTGTTATAGTTTTCTTTATTGTGGCTTCTTGTACTATAGTAAAACTAATGGCCCTGCTTAATCCAAGTTTATTTCTGCCACAAATGCCATCTATTATTAGTAGCTTAAAAGTTTAATTTGTACCATTAAATAAATTATTTTCCAAGCAACCATTCTTTGTTAGTCTTCTCAAAACACATTAAAATATTGTCTCTTATTTTCATGTGAACTTAAAGTTAGAGCTTTAATATTCTGCCCAGATTCATGGGTGAAAAGAATCATAGTAGTAGTTCCTTGCCTTTGTAGGTTTTTTTTTTCATATGCTTACTACACATCTCATTTCTACTTTTGGTAGTTAGAATTTCAACATCATTGCTCTGAGCAAGGTCACCATTATGCAACATATTCTGACCTATAGTTTGATCTTAGCTTTCCACTATTGTGAGATATCATGGTTGAGACAATACCTGAAAAAGGAGCAAATATTGACTTTTGCTTATAGCATCAGAAACTACTGATCATTGCTAGCTGGCTCCTTGATTTGGAGCCTGTGGTAACACAGAACAGAGTGGCATAGAGCATGCTCTGAGAAGAGCTGCTCACCTCATGATATCCTCATGGAGCAAAAGAGGAAGGTAACATCACTGCCAAGTCACTGTCAGGTGTATATTCTCAATGGCCTACCTAACTTCCTTCCATTGAAATTCGTATCTTAAAAGGTTCTGCCATCTTTCAGCAACACCCTGATTTGATGACCAAGATTTCAATATGTTGCATTTGGAGGGAATTTAAATTCTAGATCATTATAGCTCTCTGTAATGTTACCAAGTGCTATTGATAATATTTAATGTGATGGATTATTTCAACCATCCTAAGATACTATTTCATTTACTTTTATGTAACTATATTCTTCTGGGCTTCTTCTTACTTTACTAACTTAATTTTGTAAATCTTATTTCATAACTCCATGGTAGTTACACAATATCCAATACAAAAATGGTTCAGGACTCTGGCCTGTAATCCTATTTATTTATGCTCTGTGAGTGTATGCTTGCATGTACAGATTGTGACAGTTGTTTCAGATACTATTTTCATTCCATTTATCTTTTAAGATCATTTAAACATTTACTGCATGGAAATTGATTATGGCAGTTAACAAAGTTGACTGACTGTGCTGGACTATTTCCTAGGTATAAGGCTAAATATGGCAGAAGAGGTCTATTAATTATAACTCTTGCAGCTTGATCTGTCCCAGTATTTTGTCACCTCAGGAAATTGGTCTACAAATTTAAAGAGGAGCTCAGTCCATTAATCTAGGAGTAGTAATTCTTGGTGCTCTTTTATTTCTTTCATATTCTAGATCAAATCCATTAGTTTAGTCTTACCAATTGTCCTGCCAATGCATAGTATACATTCAGCTACTTCTCCTGCTGTCTTGGAAGTCATCACATTTCCAGAAGCCTTCATTATTATGGAGTCTCCTTTTATGTTACCATGTGCCTTAGTTAGGGTTTTACTGCTGTGAACAGACACCATGACCAAGGCAACTCTTGTAACGACAGCATTTCATTGGGCCTGGCTTACAGGTTCAGAGGTTCAGTCCATTATCATTACGGGGGAACATGGGAACATCTAGATAGGAATGGTACAGGAAGAACTGAGAGTTCTACATCGTCATTTGAAGGCTGCCTGCAGAATACTGACTTCACAGCACCTAGGACAAGGTTCTTAAATCCGTGCCCACAGTGACACATCTACCCCAACAAGACCACACCCCCAAATAGTGTCACTTCCTGGGCCAAGCATATTCAAACCATAATACCATGCAGTTTCTTTTAGATCACTTTCCACAAAGCAGATACAGTGATAATTTAAAAAGTATGTTAGTGTATGTATTTTTAGCATATCACTGTATTATTGCATCTTGTTATAGTTAGAAGAAAATATTATTGAGTCCCATGAGATCTCAATAAGTATGAGTTTATATTCTTGTCTCAGTTGCAAATCTGTTGCTGTGATAAAACACCGTTACCAAAACAAATCATTACAAACAGTAATTAATTTAGAATTCAGAGGGTTAGAATCCATGATGGCAGGAGGGAAGAAACAGCTGAGAGCTTATATCTTGATCCACAACCACGAGACAGACATACTGGAAATGGCATGATGTAGATAAAACTTTTATTCTCCTGGCTTTATGTACTTGTCTGATCAAGCTCATCTTTTCTAGTTCTTTTGGAACTCTGGCTGGTTCAACTCAGCACTTCTGTTCAAAACTCCTCTCAAAGTTCCCTGATTTTGATCTGACTTCTCTCAGCTTCTCACTGAATTGCTCTGCTTGGCTTCAAACTACCTCTGGCAATTTGTTATTATCGTCTGACTCCTTCTTATTCTGTCTTCAAATACCTCTAAAGACATGTACTGAACTGTCTGAGCTCAAAAGGGAATTCAAGTCTACTTTACTGCACTCAATGCACTGACTCCCACCTGACTGAACTGAACCAAACTGAACTCACTGATCACTCTCTAGCTGACACTCTCCTCCTTCACTGCCCTTAAATAACCTCCCTTTCCTGTCTGTTCTCATGAGAGTTGGGCATATCATGTCTCTATCTCATTCTGTCAGTCTTTCTTTGATTGTCACTTTGTTTCCCTCTCAATTAGATCTCACTTTCAAACATGGCTGCTTCCCTCCACAAACAAACTTCATTTTCATTATTTGGTATTAAAGGGTGAGTCTGTATTCCAGCCAGAGTAGCCATGTTGTTGGACTAAAATTCCTCCACCCTTTCTGTTTAAGTTAAAATCAGTACACAGTTAAACTTTTACAAGAGAAACAATTATTAATCTCATAAAGTTAACAGTCTGAATTTTCTTTTGAAAATTCAGACCTTTATGTAATGATTCCTTATAACTGTTGTCCTGATCCTTCAGCAAATGCCCATTCCTGCATCAAGGTTTTCAGTTTGCCAGTCGGTTGAATGATCTGTACTTCTTCAGCTAGTTTGTTAAGATGTCTTCATGTTGAGGACATCATCAGCCTTCTGTATCTCTTCCTTCCTTGAATTGTATGGAAGCTTCTCTTACTCAGATCAGATCTTTATCAATTTTAATGGAACCCATAGTCTTTCATCACCTGTGGAAATATAGACAAAACCTCTTCTCCAATGCAACACATTCACTGACTTCCATTCAGATATTAAAACACTTATGAAGTAATGGTCGAATTAATTCAGCAGTTTTTCTACAATCCAGTGTCTTTCAGCTAATACATGACCTTTATAAATCTCAAAAATCATCTCTAGTGCTGCAAGTCCTCTGAGAAGGCCACACCTCCTAATCCTTCCCATAGTTGCATCAACAGGGAACCAACTATTCAAATATGGGAGCCTATGGGGCCATTCTCACTACCACAATCCTCAGTTCATCCATGTATATTATCTCAGTTTCTTATAAGTCTACCTTCTTATTGATATTATTTCTGATCTTCAAACATAACAAACATTCCATTTCTGCCTTAGAATTAAAATTTTTTCTGACTATTTTAGACTACCATTTCACTTCATGTTTGGATAAATGCCTGTTTATTATTTGGAATTCAATATAAATATTAATTCCTCACAAAATTGTCCTGGTCCCTAGTTACTGGTGTCCTGGTCCAAGTAAAGGAGGCATTTCAGTCACTTATAACATGAATACTTTAGTTTTTATGACAATTTGTATATTTAGTTCCTAAAATTCACTTTTGTATGTTTATAACATTTCTCATATATATAACAAAATACAGGTTTTTGCAAACACTAATGACTATACCCCAAGAGCTTAAAAATAGCACCTAACTAATAGTACACATTCAATACTTTTTGATTGAACAAAGACTGTGGCAGTACTTGTCCGATATTTATAGATCTGCTGAGCAACCACCCAAATGTAGATTTGCAAGATAGGTCAATATTCCATTCTGTTGGTTTTGATCAGTTGATCTGATTCACTGAGATTCCCTTATGTTATAAATCTTACACATCAATCTATTACCTTTCCTTGTGGTTCTTTATTTTTAATTTTTAGCTTTATGCACCACTGCATTCTACTTTCAAGTTTATAGTTATCTAATATACTTTTTTGTGAAATATCCATCCATTTTGATAAATGGAATTTTTAAGTGGATAATTATTTGAGATGACACTAAAAGGCTTGTTTTGTAATTAAATAAAAGTCAAACAACCCAATCAAAAAATGGGATATAGAACTAAACAAAGAAGTCACAACAGGGAAATCTTGAATGTCTGAGAAGCACTTAAAGAAATATTCAAAATCCTTAGTGATCAGAGAAATGCAAATCAAAATGACCCTGAGATTCCTCCACCTTACACCAATCAGAAAGCCTCGGGTGACAGCACATGTTGGTGAGGATGTGTAGAAATAGGAACACTCCTCCTTTGCTGGTAGGATTGTGAACTGATATAACAACTCTGGAAATCCATCTAGAGGTTTCTCAGAAAATTGGAAATAGATCTAGCTGAAGACCCAGCTATACCACTCTTGGGCATATACCCAAAAGATACCCCACCATGCCACAGTGGCATGTGTTCCACTATCTTCATAGTGGCCTTATTTGTGATATTCAGAAACTGGAAACAATCTAGATGTCCCACAACATAAAAATGGATGCCGAAAATGTGGTTCATTTACACAATGGAATATTACTCAGCTATTAAGAACAAGGGCATCATGAGTATTGCAGGGAAATGAATGAAACTAGAAACAATTATCCTGACCCAAAAGGATATGCATGGTATGTACTCACAAATACATGGATATTAGCCAGAAAAGTACAGAATACTCAGGATAAAATCCACAGAACTTAAGAAGTTTAACAAGCTGAAGGGTCCAAGTGAGGATGCCTCAATCCCACTTAGGAGGGAGAAGAAAATATAAAAAAGAAGGGGGAGGGAGGAACTTGGGTGGAAAGGTAACAGGGAAGGGAAATTGAGAACATGATTAGGTATTAGGTGGGGGGAACAGGACAGAAGACCCGAAGGCCAGCAGAAAGAATGAAAAACAGGCAACCTCAGGAAGTAGGAGGTAGGGGGAACTCCTAGAACATACCAGAGACCTAGGAGGTGAGAGACTCTCAGGACTCAAATGAAGGGACCTTAGATGAAACGCCTTCAGGGGGGAGAGGGATCTTGTAGAGTCTACCTCCAGTAAGAAGACAGGGCAACAAGTCGAAGGATCGGGTTTCCATGCCACAGTCAAAAACTCACCCAGGATTGTTCCTGTCTGAAAGAACTGCTGGGACAATAAAAGAGAAGAGCCTGAGGAAAAAGAGGTCCAGTGACAGGTCCAACTTGGGATCCAGCTCAAGGGGAGGCCTCAAGGCCTGACACTATTACCAATGCTGTGTTCTGTTTACAAAGAGGGGCCTATTATGACTGCCCTCCTAAAGGCCCAACAAAGAGCTGAAAGATGCAAATCTTTACCCCCAACTGATAATGGACAGAAGCTGGTGACCCCTGTGGTTGAATTAGGGAAAAGCTGGAAGAAGCTGAGAAGGAGGGCGACCCTGTAGGAGGACCAGCAGTCTCAACCTGGACTCCCGGGAATCTCTCAGACACTGGGTTACCATCAGGCAGCATACACCAGCTGATATGAGGTCCCCAACACATATACAGCAGAGAACTGCTGGGTCTGGACACAGTGAGAGAAGATGCACCTAACCCTCAAGAGACTTGAGGCCCCAGGGAATGAGGAGGTCTGGTGGGAGGAGAGTGGGGGGAGGGCATCCTCTTGGAGATAAGGTAGGAGGTATGGGACATGGAAGAGTCAGAGGGTGGACTGGGAGGAGAATAAAGTCTGGACTGTAAAAAAAGTATAAATGAAAATATATTTAATTTTTTTTAAAAAATGCAGACACACACATATATGTGTGGGCAGAGATCAGCTCCAATTGACTAATCTACAACACAACTTCTGTACCTAAGGCTTAGGAAACGTGTCACACTAGTGGATAGAAAGGTTGTGTCAGTAGAACAAAAAGTCTGCTGTGACATTGTGTTTCCTAGAAATGTCAGAAAACCTACACACATAAAGTTTTAATGAAATGGTTACCTTAACATGACCTGAGAAAGGATGACATAGTAGGCATCTTAATATAGAAGTAAATCCCACAGGGCTCTAACCCTAGACAAGGAACTATAAGCAGGGAACTAATGCTGAGAGTGGGAGAAAATAATCTTCTCCAGGAAGAATGTCTTAGCATGTTATCCAATACCGTAGTCTTCTCTGAAGTCATGTATATATAAGTAACATAGTATGAACTGAGTATATCTTTATATTTGAGTATACAAATATATATATATATATGTGTGTGTGTGTGTGTGTGTGTATGTGTGTGTGTGTGTGTGTGTGTGTGTGTAAGAATGTTACAGAAAAAGAGGTCAGAGACCATGAATTTCAGAGAGAATGGGAGGTATATGGGAAGGGTTGGAGGGAGAAATAGCAATGGGAAAATAATATAATTACATTTTATTTTAATAACTAAAAATTGTATAAATGTAGAAAAAATCAAAACATGACTATTATCTCCACATTATCTTGTTTTATGGAAAGCAATAGGTTTTGCATCTGTATCTCAGTTTCCCCATATGTTAGTTGGAGTTTACAGTATTTTCCCTGAAACATAGGACGTAAAAGTTTCTCCTTGTGAAGCTCAATATGGAGAAGAGGCATATAAAAAGAGAGTGAGCTACTTATTGTCTGCACTTCTAAATGAGATGTTAGTTCAGAAAAGGTGCAACTCAAGGCAGTCTGTCCTCAAACACTATTTTAGGCTTGCAATATCATGCTTTATACTGTTACCATTTAACCTTCCATTAATTTCTTCTAAAATAATAAATGGCATTTTAACTGCTTGCAGTAATGGTAAGAGGAGAGTTAAGAAGCTGGAAAGGAAGGATTCACGCTGTGGATTGGAATCTTCCAAAGGAGGATAGAGATCTTATGTGGGAAATTGTAGGTAAATATGGCAGCTTATTATGGGTCTCCAGAAATCTGTATAAGGAATTCAGACATCAGGACATATTAGCAGTTCATAAGAAGGAAGAGGTTATTTTTGTTCAGTTGCATCAGAACCTTTTCTATGATAGGCAAACATGAGTCCAGTAGCACAGGGTTCAGTCCAACTTTCAGTTTAGAAGTTCTAAAACTAAAGACAATGCCTGCTTTTAAGATTTAAATCTAAATCCATGTTATTATTATTATTATTATTATTATTATTATTATTATTATTATTATTATTTGAGTTGATTTATGTGATAATTTGATGTATGCGTCTAATGCATAATATCAAGTTCAGAAGGTAGTTAATATTTCCATATTCTTAACCATTAAGAAATTTCTTGATTAATCTATAATGATACTTTCTAGCTTTGTGACCTTCACCAAGACATTAAGTGTCTCTAAGTATCAATTGCCTCATTTGTAATAATTGGCATATCATCTCCCTCATAACTCTTCCTTTAGATAGTTGCCCAGATAAATATAACATAAAAATGAAACAATTAATCAATATTTCTCAATCTTTCCTGATAATGGGAATCACCTATTTTTTTTTTCCTCAAAAGCACGAATTGTAATTGCTTACTTTAAGAAAGTCTGACTCAGCTGATTCTGTTTGGTAACCAGAATTTATACTCTTATTAGTCAACAAAATTATTTACTTTGAAACAAATATAAAGATATGATAGTGTTTTACAATGATTATGTTGCCATGTAATAGTTATTCCTTCTGGTGAATCAACCCATGCAAAAGCAGGGTATGACAGCTTTCCCTCTATGCAGATTTTATTGTGTAAAGTATATGGCACTGTCTGTCCCAAAGAATTGCTCTAGAGAAAGTGAGAGGTGGAAGGATTTCAAGACATTTTGGTTTTGGTGGTCTGAATAGGTCTCAGCGTACTTGCTTAGGCTTGCTTCAAACTTAGCAGTCCCTCTGCCTCAGCCGCCTGACTGTTGAGATTATGGGTCTGCAGCACCATTCCCACAACTATAGTCAGATTTTAAAATTGAAATTACTTGTGATATCTTAGTTAGATGATTTTGGTGTGTGTAACTTGTGGCTAGACTACACACAACATTATGGATAGGCATGTGATGCCTCATTTTTAGACTTTCCATGTCAAGGTTTTTGACGTCTGTTCCTGCATTATCATTGGGTGACCAAGCAAAACCAAAACAAACAAACAAACAAAACCCCCAATGACTTCCATTCACCAGAAGTTCGCTTCCATCATGTCCTCGTCCTCATTGTCAAGTGCCATCATTTTGTGAATGAGGATTTTAACTTCTGAATTTAGAGGGACTGTCAAGATTCCAGTTACTTCTCTACTTTCAATTGTAGGGATTCTCCATGTTCTCCAAGGTTTCCATCATGCCACTTCCTGGTACAGACTTCAAATTGGCCACTGTGTATCTTGCAGGGTATTGTCAAAATGTTAGTCACAAACTGATTCATTAAATCAAACTATAAATATCTTGATGACCAGAGCTCATAGGATTATAACAAGATCATGTGGATGTTTCCTACTTCCAGTGTAGCTGACAACAGCCTACATATCCATTCCTCATAAAATACCTTAGTGGATTCTAATAACAAATATTAGTATCTTGTAAATTCTGGGGTTGACACCTTGGAGGTTGTTTAGATAGATTCTGCCATGGTGTTTTCAATGCTATTATCCTGGAGAATGTATCTATGACACAATTATCTGGCATATGTAAAGTTAAATATCAAATTGACTTCCTTCCTCAGAAGATTGCCCATGGGTGAGAATTAACATCTATTTTTCTTTATGAGGCATACTGGTACATGCCTGTAATCCCAGTGGTCCAGAGACTGAGGCAGGGGGAAACACTTGTTCTAATCCATTCTGTGCTGTGAATCATGCTGAGATGCTTGTCAGGGTAAATAAATATAAAAGAATAAAGAAGAGTGAAAGGACTTTCTTTTCATTTACTTAGGTAATTCTCATAACTCCACACCTCCTCTTATTAATAAATACACATTTTCATTTCATGACTGGAGGAAGCAATTGATCCAATATTTTTCATATAATAAGTGGGCAAGGCAGATTCTGAACATAGGCTAATGATGGAAGTGTTTGAATTCTATATAGTAACATGCTACGTTATCCTCATCTTGACTTTCCCTGTTGATTTAGTGTTCCTAAGTGCAGATATCTTCATTATAACATCAATATCTTTTTGGCTTCTTCCCGTGATAAAGTCAAGTCACAAATTAGGTATAATTTCCTCCCATCCAGATGCATTATCTCTCCCTTCCTATGATTTCTTTTCTACTGATCCCTTAGCAGATGAAAGATCAGAAGAGAGTCACTACTTTGGATTATCTAATTTCCCAAAGAAAAAGAATCCCCATTTGCCAGCAGTAAAATACAACCTTTAATAACACCATCATGAATGATTGCAGTTCTACTGCTATTCTGGTTAACATCACTCTTGGAAATCACCACTGGACAAGCCCTTCTTCAGTCAGAATGTAGGGTTTTTTTTTGATGTAGATGAAAAAGGATATTTTATCTTCTACTCATGAGTCTCTGTGGCTCCTTCTGCTTTCCCAGATTCATTATCCTTTGGGGAATAAGTGTGTATAATAAGTGCAATTTTTATTCCTACCACACCTCTCAGGGTACAGAGCCCTGAGGATATGCTATGTCTTTGCCTTGATTTATGGCAATTTTAATGCCTATGGTTAGAATTTATTGCACAGGTTTCAACTATAAAAACACAGATATTCCTGCTAAAGGGGTAGAATGAAATAGCAAGCTGTTCTTACAAGAGAGGTAACTCAACTTAGTCTCATCAAAAGTCAAAGGTTCCTAGTGTGGTATACTCATCCACTGAATCGTGATGCATTGGACTTCACATGTAAGAGTCAAGTTCATAGACGTAGAATGTATAAGCCCTCATTAATTTTTTCAAATTCTGTTGCTAAACTGTCTTTGTATCTATTTTATTTATTGTTCTCCTGGAGTAAAACAGTGAGATTGATTTCTAATAATCCCTCATCCCCTAACAAATCAGAAATTTTTCATCATCACTCATTGTTTTCTGACATGCCTGGCATGAGAAGGAAAGGCAGACTACTAAAGGGTCACCAGTACTTGAAGATATCACTGAAGATGGAAAGTCATGCTTGTGAGATAATGACTAGCTGCTCTCAGGCTAAGCATGCCAATATTTCTAGGACAAATCTGAGAGTCTACGCTTACCCTTCAAAGAAGTAACATAATTAACGGCAAATCTGTAAGTCATTATCTACAGAAGCTTAATCTTTTAAAATACAAAGAATTAAATGAAAAGAAAAACCTGTTTGCTTTCCCCTTTTAATATTATATTTGTATGATGATTTTGTATCATTTGTATGATAGAGTTTATGATCACATTGTTAAGCTTAAAATATTTTAATTATCTTGGGTACAATAATGATTTTTGAGTTCTCATCGGAAAATTTCTTCATTTTACACTCCTTCATGTTTGATTGCACAGGATCAGAATGGCCATTTTGATCTCTATTATGTAGATAATTATATTATCTATAATTTGCAGTAAGCTTCATCACTAGTAGAGCAGGTAAAGTTTGTCTTACAAACTGCAGGTGACAAATGTGGGTAATTAATATTTACAGATGAGATATTTGCTACTTCTTAATAGCAGGAAACAAAATGAACATGGAATAAAGTCCAAAATGTTGAACGCAAACTTCATAGGTCCAGAGCAGTGGTAGCTACCATGAGCCTTGAGTGGAGTAAGGAGCCCATCAGCTAGCTTTATTGCTTGTTCCTCCTTCAGGCAGCAGTCATATAACTGTGTAAATAAATTATGAGCAAATATTTAAAAATATATTCGAATAAATGTTAGATGATGTGCATACCTAGAAGTTTGTCTTTTAACAGTAACTTCTTACATATTTCTAGGTCAGAAATACAACTAGTGGAAGAGCCTAAGACTGACGGAATCATGAAAAAGAGGAAATCAAGCATAGGACTACAGGAGGACCTTATGTGGGGTAAAGTTAGATAAGGATTCTGTTCCTAGAAAGCTCACAGACAGGTGCTTTGGGAGGCAGCCCACAGAAACAATTGTACGATAGTCCCCAAACTGTCATTACTTCAGTAGTGTTCACAATGACAATTCAAGCTTAACAATTAAAAAAAACCACAAACTCATGTATATAATACTTTGTAGAGAAGATAAAAACATAAAGTAAAAGTTATCAGAAAGTAAGGTCAATTATCAAATTTTATCAAAATACGAAGAAAGTGAAATAAAGGGATATGGGCAGAGAGGACTTTATGTGGTGAATCATTTAGGGAATGGTTTTGCTATATTAAATTGTTTCACCTCACTACCAACCAAGGTTGTACATTCTACCAAGTCCAGAAAGCTTTCCCAAGCCTGGTGTAAAATAAAATGGTGGACTCCCTTTTCTTAGCAGGACTTCCTCTTCTGATCTCTCCATTGCCTTTCCATGCAAATGAGGTTTCCCCAGACCCTTAAACCTCAGCCAGTGAAACTCCAACCTAAGAAGAACTCCTTCCCATTTCAAGGTTTATATAGCCCTTGATCCACCCCAAGTATGCTGTAACATGAAACCTAAAAGAGCTGCAACATTCAAAACAAAACCACACTAAACCTCTTCACTCTTTCAGCAATGTGATAAGTGCACTGGTTGTTTGAATCCCCAACCCCCTTAATGACCACTGCCACTTTACTTATGAATAGGTGATTTTATCAAATGTATTCTAAGAAGTTTAACCCTGAAATGTGTGGTGATTCATTGAAGATTAGTTTACACGTGGTAAGGAAAACATAATCACTGAAAAATTCTTTACTTCTTTTTTCTTCAGAACAGTTTCCAAAAAGCATGCAATCTAGAACAAAGATGATGTAGAAAATGGGCTAAGTGAACAACAAAGAGGAGAGACCTTAGAGAGAAACTGAAAATCTCTGTCCAGATGGTTCCTCTGACTTCATCACTGGTGACAAGCATGTGCTAGTCATTAAACAATGAAGGTAGGGTCAGGGTGGAGTGAGTTATGTCTTGAGCATTTTAAGTTAAATCTTCTTATGTTTTCCCATTTTTTTAAAGCAAAACTATTGTGTACACTTCAAATAACTACTAAGTCAATATTGATAAATGTCAATTGGATAAACTACATACCACAGTATATGTGTTATACATATATGGATGTGTATATAGGTGTGTGGAAGCCATGAGTAGAGTTTTTCTTCTATTCTTTTCTCACCTTGTATTTTGAGATGGGTTTTTCATTGAGCCTGGAACTCATTGTTTTGGCTTCACTGACTGGGCAGGAGTCCCTGAGATCTTTTTGTCTCTGACACTAGTGTTGCTGGTTCACACTACCATACTTTGTTTCTTACATAGGAGGGGGGAATCACACTCAGGACCTCATGCTTATTCATCAAATGTTTTAGCCACTGCACTGTCTACCAAGCTCTAGAGATATTCTTTGCCATAATGTTAGTCTGTGTTTCCTTGAGTAGCACCAACGTTGATGAAATTTGAAAAAAGAAAATTGAGAAATTAAGCATATTCCTTTGTGTTATGTTTAAAACTTGAATCCTCATAACAAAGAAACAGTGTGTTGTTTCTCTTATAAATTATAATTTTTAGGCTTTCTTCTTTATGCTTGAAAATGTTGTATGCTTGGAATTTAATTAGTGAACATTGTAATTCTATGAAGATAAAAATATAGTCAAAATGAGTGCATTCCTTTTTCCTAATAAAATTATTATTGCATTTTGGAAGGAGACTCACAAATCATCTCGTTTTCAATACTCTCTTTAGTCAGTAGAAATAATCATGAATTTGACAACAAACTGTTTTGAATTAATTTTGTAATAAAGTTGAAGAATATTTTTATACCAGTATAGAGATGAATCAACACCTGACATTGTTTGTACCGAAATATTGCTAGAAAAAGAGACATATTTGATCATCATTAATAACAAAGATATCATTCAAATCATATATTAAAAACAAAGGCTTAGGAAAAGAATAGTATTGCTTACCTTTCAATCTACCCATCTGTCTTCATCTCTATATTTATCTCCAGATATACATAACACATGAACACTTTTTAAAAACAGTGATATGCAATTAGAAAGAAGTGGGGGGGAACTGTAGGAATCAATGCACCATATGGCAGGGGCTCCAGAAGAGACCTATTCTCATTTTCCACAGTGAGAGTATCTGTTTCAATAAAAACTCAGTACACATGGTTTTGAAAGAAGTGCAACACATATATAGACTTCTGAACAATGGAAATGTGAATTTAATGGAATTAAGTTGAGAAATGTCCATCACCTATTTGGATTGATTCCTGTCCTCACTAGGGTAAATTCCTTTACTACCATTTTCTTTTCCCATTATAGATTCTGGCACCAGGGCAAGATATCTGGATTTTAATATCTTAATTTATTCTATGAAATATACTAGTGTACTTTAATATTTTGACCTTTTGGCATATCATATTTTGCTTCAGATGGCCAATTCACTTTTGGATTTCAAGCTCAGGGAGGCCATAAAAGAATGAAAGGAACAGATTGACTATAGTTCGTCACCACACCGAATATTGAAAAGGTCACTTTAGCTCATCATCTGTATGGTTATTCATGGAACATACAGGATCTCAAATAAGTGATGTGATGGTACAATCTTCTGACGAAGAAATCTAAGACAAATGAAATAAAAAAAATACTTCTCACATGGCAAATATTTAACATTATTCAAGGAAGAAAAATATCAGAATAATAGCACAAGATGAAAACAAAAAGAATTTCATTTTGATCTTCTCTTTTGTGTTTTAGCTTCTATTTTGCCAGAAAAGGCTTTAATGATTATCCTTTCTTTTTCTATGCCTACAGAATCTTTATTTCTATATTTCTATATTGACAGTAATCTTTGTAGTACCTCTCATATCTACATTCATATATTCTCCTCAATCATATGTTAATCCCATTGGCTCTTTGCTCCCACCATTCCTCATTTTACAACTTAAATACTGGTATCTATATTAGTCAGTGTTTATAAAGAAACAGAATTTATTGAATATGTGTATATGTATATGATATATATGATGTATATGGCGTACATGGTGTATATTTAGTATATGTAGTATGTTGTATATATACATGTATGTGTATATGCATATATGTATATTATTAGAGTAGCTTAGAAGCTAACAATAGGTTCTCTAGATAGAAAGCCCAGAATTTCAGAGTTGTTCAGCCTATGAGACTATGAGTCTAGATTTCTCAGCAGTTCAATCTGGTGGGGGAGTCCTGTAAAGTCCTAGAGAGCTACTAATCTTTAGTATTCATTGGAATCCTGAAGAAGTAGGTTCAAATATCAGTGAAGGAATG